>JAGHPS010000658.1:0-45789 GCA_020976635.1 Castanea crenata
GTTAGGTTGTGTTTCTCAGAGTGATGGCAGTGATTGTAAATACCTTACTTTAGTAAGGGTAGTAGTTTCTGATTTAGGCAAGAAAAGAAGAAGATAGTTGTATTACACAGCTAATGTTTTTTTTTTTTTTTTATAAAATGTTTTTAGGGATTGTCTGTTTTTATTTTATTTTGTTTAATTAAATAATTTTTAGTTATAATCTTAATTAGACTATCATCTTGTTTTGTTTTTAGTATTAATTAATTTTAAAACGTTACGAATGGCTTTTCGTATTTTTCTCTTGGGTTCACGGGCTGCCGTACGAGGGATTTGGCGCACGTTAGAATTGACGGTGCATGTTAGCATCAGTGAAACGTGGGAATGGGGGGATCTGCGCACGTTAGTGAGGATGAGGATCGCCGCCACGTTGTACTTTGCTTAACGGATAATATAATCTGACTGATTGTGATAAAAAAGAAAAAAAAAATGAAAATATGCGAAAATGACGTTTGATTTTCTTCTAATGGGTGGGGCTGTGATGTTAACACGTGGGATTTTTATTTTACTGAGTCGGTGACTCGGTGTTAGCGAGTTGTGAAAGCGAGAGGGGTTGTTGTTGCTTGTGAGAATTGAGTGAAAAGCTTCCAAATGTGATGTGTTTGGTGCTCATCCTGTCGTGCTTTTTGATTGGTTTTGGATACTAAGAAAATGGAGAGAATTATTAGGATTAAACATTTGCAGTGGTGAAATTTCAAAAAGTGAGGGTGGCTCCAAATTTTCAAAACCAAGGCTGGTATGACTTATGACTCATGAGTTTGTGTATAAAGCAGTCTGTTTATCTATTAATTTAAATTTAAAAGTAGGCACTTGAGTTAAAAGCAGTCAACGTGTCTTTATTTATTTATTTTTAATTGCTCTTCTCCTTCCCTTCATAGTTCCTGGAACTAGCAACAGTATAAAGCATAAATTGTTTGTTTAAGAATCTTAAGTTAATCAGTTTAGCACATGGAAGCAAACTTTAGGTGTGTTCTTTTGTTTTACTTCATGATGTGGTTTTGAAAAAAACTTATTTTGTTACAGCTGTAGCCTGTGGCTTTGTTCTGTTTCAGAAGTGACCTAAGTCAAGTTTACTTGAAAGTTAAATTTATGAAAATTTAAGTGTCATGAGTAAATTATCGGTGTTTAGGAATCTAGATGAAAAAATGTTTCATTGTCTGATTGTTCTATCATCATTGTTGGAATGCTTCTCACTTTGCCGATTGAATGAGCAATTTTTTGGACTCGAAGTTGTACGAAACTATGTAATTGGATTTACTAAATAAGCACACCCTCTAGAGTGTCTGAATTACCAGTTTTCTTAGCAGCATGTCCTCCCTAAATTTAATAGTTGTAGAGGCTACTACATGTATGGATTCTAAACATGGGCAAAGAAAGCCAGCGATGTCTGGAAAATTGTAGATCTTTTGAAATTAAGTTGTTTGGACTATTGAAATTGTTAGATCTTTTGAATTGTTTAGAAAAGAAAATTTAGAAGTTGCATTCATCGAAAGTGCTGATTTCTAACAGTTTTCTTATGCTAAAAGGCTGATCCCCAGCAAAGGGTCCAGTTTGTTAGATGTTTTGGGAGTTTAAAGTAGCGTTTATAAAACCAAAAATTATATGTTTTGCAACTATAACTTTCATAACTTTTTTACGAACGTTTATTTTAAACTCAAAACACCATTTTTTATTGACTTATACAAACACACCCAAAGTATTTCTGCCAATGAGTCTAGTGACAACTTAATAACAATGATGACATTATGAGATGTCTATTCCTAAAAAACAGTATGTTCGTATTTAGTTCAGTAACTCAGTTAACCTGAAATAATTTATCTTAAAGCTTTCTATGTTAAACTAATGTTTGAGGTCTAGTTAATGTATACACGTGTGCATGCACGCAATCACAAACTACTTACATCCATACCTGTGGTGATATTTAAGAAATATCTTCTAAAGACAATTCTTACACTATTCTTTGTATGAATTTGTCAAATTTTTTAATAATACGATGGCGATTGATTTTCTAAAGTCATAACAAAACCTTTCAGTTATCTGGAGAAGCTACAATAGTCTTTTACTTGTGATTCTAAATAAACTGGGAATACTGTGTAAGAATAAATTAGCTTGCAATTTGGTTGTTAATTACTACAGGAAAGTTTTTAGCTTGCAAGAGGGTAATTCTGTTGTAGACTAATTGAACACAGTATTTGGTTCTTGGTGGTACTTTTGAAGGAGGATCTAGTTATGAAATGTTTCTGTAATTGACCAATTGGTGTCAACGTGTAAACCGACTTCTTTAATAAATAATGTATACTTTTGGTAAATTAATTGCTTGTTTCCCCCAACACTCCAGACAAAAGGTAGAAACTTTTTGAATAGTCCCTTTAAAGAGATTTGCATTGACTCTTTGTGAAGAGATACTTGCCACAAGGACTTAGTCCCTCAAGAGGATGGGATTTCATAATTCTGTATGCCCTTTGCTCTTGCATGGTTCGTGTGAAATCTTTATAATTTCTTTTTTTGGGCGCTAGTGTTAAATCTTAGTTTCTAATAACTGGCATCAAGGAGCTATCAGTGTTCTAAATTATTAGTCACATTGTCGGTCAAATTGATAATGAATTCGTTAAATAGCATTTATGATTATATTTTTGATGCACTAAATGGGAAGAGATTGTACTATGATCTCGACGATAGTATTTATTATAACGTTCACTATATTGCACGGACACTAAACAAAAAGTAAAGTACTTGTCTGAACACCTAGTCAGGGCACATGGGAAATAGGTTTTACATCACCACTCACTAAATTCTTTTATTGCATAACATGTCAATATTTAGCATAAATAGAAGATTTTTTTTCCCTATATATGTGATACATTGAATGTAGTGGTTACATAATCTTCTACATTAATAAATAGATTACCAGCATCTCTGAAAGTACTATTGTTTTGAACTTAATTATCACTGATAGAGATGTATGCACCAAGCCAACGAAGATGGGTATCATTTCATCTTCAGTTCTTAAGTAATTATGTTGCTACGCGGTACCAAATCTCATTTTGTTTTCTCTCCACTTTGTAAGCTTCCTACCTAATTTATTGCGCAGATATAAAATAAGCAAATGTCAGCTCTAACAAGGATTACCTTTTTTGCAGGCGTTAAAAGGCAGCATGTCATTTCTCTGTTAGATATTATTCTAACTGCTACTAAAACATTTCATGTTTGATAAAATAGTGATGTCAATTCAATGTCCTTAAAAGATAGTTTTCTTTTGGCAGGGAAAGGTGGGGTAAGTCTCAAAAAAATTGTTGGAAGTAATAATGAGAATATGATAATTGTTAAAATTTGTGCCATTACATGAAGGAGAGGTGAGTGACATGAATGAAATGATGGTATAACACAAGGTTTCCCACATTAACAGTTAGAATCCTTAGCTTCCTTCTCCCCATTGCAAAGAAAGCCCTTGTAGGGGTTTAAATCAGGCCATCCCCATTGAGGGACACTTGAAACCCATGAGTCCTTGGCAATGAAATTGGTGTTAGAAGACATAAAAGCAAATGCTTGGATTGAACTTGGTTTTGGCTATCAATAATAATAGAAAATTTGCTTGCAAATGGTAAGAAATTTTAAGTTGATATGACAAAACAAATGGCCTGGGTTCAAAACCTCCGATCAGTCTCTTGGGCCATTCCCAAGGGATTTGTCCTTTTTTTTGGATAGGTAATTATAAGTTTATTTTTTAATAGGTCATTCGTCCTTGTAATTACGTGGTGTGTGTGGAACAATGATAATACTCACTTTCCGGGAAAATGTTTAGTGCTCAAAGAGCTTTGGATGCCCTTGTTAGCAAAAAAAAAAAAAAAAAAAAAGAAGGGGGGGGGAGGGACTTTAGTGTTGTAGTTTGCTTATAATTTTTTTTTTTTTTTTTTAATGACCTCTTACTCTTTTGGTTATTGGTTCTTTTTTAATCTACATAAATTTCTGTATTTTCAACAAGGTCCTCAAGCTAATTGAAGCATCAATTACCTATCCTAATGGATTTTATTTGTAGTGGCCATATCTTTGTATATATTAGGGCCTATCTTTTATTCAGTAGAATATATAGAATTCTTTCATATATTATATTTTGAGGAATGTACTGTGTAAAACAGGAAAATTAGAACAAGTGAATTTACTTCAATAAATTTTCTTTAATCCCTAGAACAAAAGTTCCTATGTTGGTAACTGAAATCAATTGTAAGTTACTTTAACCCTCCCTTCTATTGGATTTACAGCTATTATGATTGCCATTGTCGGAAAATTGACCAATTCTGCTTTTATATAAGTGTTTTATAAGATAATAGTAGAGAGTTGACTCTTGATCTGCATATGGATGATTGGTTGTGGAAATTTAATGACAGTGGCCAACAGGAATCTAATCAATAGAAAGGACAAGCATATGAGATGGTGATGTAGAGGATTTGGCCGAGTGCAAACTTGTAACTAAAGATTTAGTCATGTCCTTGACTGCATAACTCAAACTTGGTCTTCTTCTAGCAGTCTTCATGTGTGATATGGTGTGGGAGAGGTGAGTAAATTTATTAGTTTTTACTTCCATATATGCATCGTTCTCAAATCTTCATGTATAATTGATGCCAATGAGATTGACCAAAATGGAACTCCCCCCCTCCCCCCCCCCCCCCCCCCCCCCCCCCTCCCAATAAGAACAATGTAGAGGGCGAGGTTGTACTTTGCTTAAGGGGATAGTAATTTGACTGATTGTGATTGTGATAAATAAATAAAAAATGAATAAATTTTTTTGAAAATATGTGAAAATGACGTTTGTTTTTCTAGTGTGTGGTGCAGAAGGTTTTGTGATGAATGGGCTGTGATGTTAAGTGTTAACACGTGGTTTTAATGAGTTGATGACTCGGTGAGTTTTCCTTGTTAGCGAGTTGTGAAAGCGAGAGGGGTTGTTGCTTGTGAATATTGAGTGAAAAGCTTCCAAATGTGTTTGCTACTCATCACTCATTTCTGAGGAAGGTAAGTGTGCTGGCAAAGAAAACCCTATTTTGCTTTTGATTGGTTGGGAATTCTAATATTGCTGTTTGGATGTTAAGAAAATGGAGAATAATTAGGAATAAACATTTGGGCTACTTTTATGGCCTGTTTGAATGGAGGAGGAAAGGAGGGAGAGTGGAGAGGAGTAGAGTAAAGTTGGCTAAACATAAGCTAATTTTGTGCTAAATTCACTCTACTCTACTCTACTGCCCCTTCCTCTCTCTCAATCCAAATAGTCCATTACAATGATAAGTACACTAGTGAAATTTAAAGAAGTGGGAGAGGCTCCAAATTTTCAAAAGAATCAAAACAAGGCAGGTATGACTTATAAGTAGTTTGTGTATAAACAGGCAGTTTATCTATTAAATTTTTAATAAATACTTGAGTGAAAAACAGCCAAAGTGTCTTTATTTTTTCGTTTTTTTACTTGTTCTGCTTCCCTTCATTGCTCCCTTTTTAAAAATCTAGCAACAGTAAAAAGTATATATTGTTTGTTTAAGAATCTCAACCGTAGCACATGCAAGTAACTTTAGGTATGTTCTTTTGTTTTACTTCAGGATGTGGTTTGAAAAACTTCTTTGTTACTGCTGTAGCTTTGTTTTGTTTCGAAGTGGCCCAAGTTTACTTCTGAAAATTTAAATCTATTATGAGTAATTTATCAGTGTTTAGAATTTAGATGACAAAATGTTCATGATCTGATTGCTTTATCATCATTCTTGGAAAGCTTCTCACTTAATTGATTGAATGAGAAATTTTTGGACTCTTAAGTTGTACAAAATATGGAATCGGATTTACTAAGCACAGCCAGTGTGTCTGAATTACCAGTTTTCTTAGCAGCATGTCCTTTTCCCTCAATTTATTAATTTTAAAGGCTACTACATGCATGGATGATTGATATAATAATGACTAGTATGGCTGAAAAAGGAAATGCCATGAAAATAGTACATCTCTTGAATTAGACCTATTGAAATTGTTAGATCTTTTGAATTGCTAGGAAAAGAAAATTTAGAAGTTGATGCATTGAAAGATGGAGCAGGACTATGTTGCCGATTTTCAACCGTTTTCTTAATGCTAATTGCTGATCCCCAACAACGCATTTCTGCTAATGAGTGTAATGACAACTTAATAACAATGATGACATTTTGAGATGTCAATCTTGAATAAACACTACGTTCATATTCAGTTCAAGAGAGGAAGATGTCAACTTCATTCAGTTAACTATACCCACTGGCAGAGCCAGAGGGGGGCGAGGGGGGCACCTGCCCCCCCTGACTCCTAATTTTTTTTTTTTTTTTGTATTAGTAGTCACATGGAGGAATAAAAAAAAAACTTCTATTTGTTGAAACTTGAAAGTGACCAAACCACCTATTTCACTATTTTTTTATTTTTATTTTATATCATTATTTGTACAATTTTTACTATTTATGATACTTTTCACAGTATTTTATCTTTGAATGATGCTAGAGATATTATAAATTTTACTACTTATGTCTTACAAATTGGCATGTTATCAATCACAAAAAATAATTTCAAACATTTATTCATTATATTTTTTAAGTAACACTAATCATATTTTTACTCCATCAGTTTGTAAATTTTTTAGTAGCTATGAATTGGTTGTTTTTGTTTATTTATTTTAATAATATGAAATATATTCATATTTGCTTGCAATCATTTATTTATTTTGTTATTATTGTTGATTAATGTTTTTTAGATAAATTTCACTTTTAATATCGTCATTTAATTTTGCCCCCTCTAGACTAAAATCTTAGCTCTGCCACTGACTATACCTGAAATATTTTTTCTTTTAACTTTCTATGTCAAACTAATTTTTGAGGCCTAGTTAATGTATGCATGTGTGTATGCATGCAAACAAACTAATTACATCCATACCTGCGGTGACATTTAAAAGATATCATCTAAGGACAATTCTTACACTAATTAAATTTGTTAATAACATGATAGTGATTGATTCAATGATTTTCTACATTCATAACAAAACTTGTAGAATATCTGGAGAAACTAAAATAGTCTTTTATTTATGATTCTACTGAATATAAATAAAGCTGTAAATAATGTGTAAATAAATTAGCTTGCAAGTTGGTTGTTAATTACTGTGGCAAAGAGTTTTTTTTTAGCTTCCAAGAGGGTATTCAGTTGTAGACTATTCGTAGCTTCACTGTCTTGCCATGAATATGAACAAGTTATTTGGTTCTTGGTATTAATAGTAACAGAAATACCAAGTAGATGATGGTCAGGAGGAATGTGGTACTTCTGCAAGACGATCTGATTATTATGGTATATTACTATTAGAGAGTTGGGTTTCTGTAATTGACTACATTGTGTTGACATGTAAACAAAAATCTTTAATAAATAATGTATACTTTTGGAAATATAATTGTTTGTTACCCAAAAATCCAAAAACAAATGCTGAAACTTTTTGAATATTCCCTTTAAAGAGATATTTATTGACTCTTTTTGAAGACATACTTGCAACAAGGACACTTAGTCTAGTAAAATTTGTGTCAAGAGGAAGGAATTTCATAATTCTGTATGCCCTTTTCTCCTGCATTGTTCCGTGTGAAATCTTGTTTTTTTTTTTTTTTTTTTTTTGGGGGGGGGGGGGGGGGGGGGGGGGGGTACTAGTGTTAAGTCTTAGTTTCTAAAAACTGGCATCAAGGAGCTATCAGTGTTCTGAATTATTAGTCACATTGTCGGTCAAATTTAATTTTTGCCTAGGTCACGGCTGCAATTACCCCAATAATGAATTAGTTCAATTGCATTTATGATTATATTTTTGATGTACTCAATGGGAAGAGATTGTACTATGATCTTGACTATGGTATTTATAACGTTCACTATATTGCATCGACACTAAAATATAAGTGTAAAACACTTATCTGAACATCTAGTCAAGACACATGAATTGGTTTTACATCTCCACTCCCTAAATTCTTTTATTGTGTAACATGTCAATATTTAGAAGTTTCCCCATATATGTGATACAATTACATAATCTTCTACACTAATAAATAGATTACCGGCATCTCTAAAGGTCCTATTGTTTTGAACTTAATTATCACTGATTTAGATGTCTGCACCAAGCCAACTAAGATGGGTATCACTTCATCTTTAGTTCTTAAGTTGTTGTTTAGTACCAAATCTCACTTTGTTATCTCTCAATTTTAGTGAGCTTCCTACCTAATTTATTGAGCAAATAAAATGAACAACTGTCAGTTCTAACAAGCATGTCATTCTCTCTTAGGTACTATTCTAACTACTACTAAAACATTTCATGTTTGATAATATATTAACTTCAATGTCCTTAAAAGATAGTTTTCTTTTGGCAGGGAGGGGTGGGGTAAGTCTCAAAAGAATTGTTGGAAGTAATAATGAGAATAAGATAATTATTGAAAATTGAGCCACATTAAGGAGAGGTGAGTGAAGTGAATGAAATGAAGTTTTTAATTTTTGGTACAACACAGGGTTTCCCACCCTAACAGTTAGAATCATTAAATTCCTTATCCCCATTACAAAGAAAGCCCTTGTTGGGGGTTTAAATCTGACCATCTCCATGGAGGGACACTTGAAACCTATGAGTCTTTGGCAATGAAATTGGTTTTGGGAGGCTTGAAATCAAGTGCTAGGATTGAAATTGGTTTTGAGAGGCTTGAAATCAAGTGCTAGGATTGAACTTAATTTCGGCTGTCAATAATAGTAGAACATTTGCTTACTGGCTTACTGCGGCCTGCAAATGGTAAGAAATTTTGAATTGATACAACAAAACAAATGGCGTGCTTTGAAACCTCTAACCAGTATCTTGAGGCCACTCCCAAGGGATTCATCCTTGTTTACCTAGTTGGTGTGTGAGACAGGGAGAATACACACTTTCATGGAAAATATTTAGTGCTCAAAGAGTTCTGGACACCCTCGTTTGCAAAAAGCAAAGAAAATAAGAAAGGGGCATTTTGGTGTAGTAGTTTGCATATAACTTTATTTTGCCTCTTACTCTTTTGGTAATTGGTTCTCTATTAATCTACATAAATTTCTGTATTATCAACAAGATCTTCTTTCTTTCCTCAAGCTAAATGATAACAATTACCTACCCTAATGGATTTTATAAGTGGTGGCCATACCTTTATATATGTTAGGGACTATCTTTTATTCAGTACAATAAATAGAATTCTTTTTATAGATTATATTTTGAGGAATGTCCTGTGTAAAATAGGAAAATTAGAACAAGTGAATTTACTTCGCTATCGTTTATTTATTGCCAAGAAAATAAAGTTATGTTGGTAACTGAAATCAATCGTAAGTTACTGTAACTCCTCCCTTCTGTTGGATTTACAGTTATTATGATTGTCATTGTCCAAAAATTGACCAATTCTGCTTTTACATAAGTGTTGTACAAGGTAATAGTAGAGAGTTGACTTTTGATCTGCATATGGATGATTGGTAGTGGAAATCTAATTACAGTGGCCGACAGGAATCTAATCAATAGAAAGGACAAGCATATGAGATGGTGATGTAGAGGGTTTGGCCAAGTGCAAAGTGCAAACTATCTAAAGATTTAGTCATGTCGTTGACTGCATAGCTCGAACTTGGTCTTCTTCGAGCACTCTTCATGTATGATATGGTGTGGTGGAGGTGAGTAGATTTATTTGTTTTAACTTCCAGTTATGTGTTGCTCTCAAATCTTCATGTATAATTGATGCCAATGAGCTCTAACAAAATGGAACTTCCTCCCCCCATAAGAACAATGTGGAGGGTGAGGTTGTAGGTCCAAGCCTCATTAAATACATGTATAAATTACCAATAATAGAAAGAAAAGAATATTCATCATGCAAGCTTGATTTTTATTATATGCGCTACCAAGTAGCTTTCAAACAAGAAATTTCTTATTTTACCATATAATTTATAAACAATTTATATTTCTTCTTAATAAGATATTTTTCCATAATGCTGATTAACATTACTGCATCTATCTATGCAGGAGCATGCTATTACTAATATTACAGTACCTGATGGACAGGACTTGCTTTGCAGTCCGTTTTACATTTTTCATTATCGTAATAACACTGAATGCTTACTCCACGAATTTCAGTGCATAGTGTCATATATTTTGCTCACAACCAGTTCCAAGCCCCAAAAAGGAGGGAAATTGATGTAGGACAATGAAGATAAAATAAAAGAAGAAAATTAAAAGAGAAACCCTAAGAATCAACACTTAGGGGTCGCTTGGAATCAGCGCCAAGCAAACAAACTTAGACATCAGCACCTAATGCATTAGGAATCACTTGGAATCAGCACCAAGCAATCAAACATAGGCATCAGCACCTAAGGCATTAGGAAGCACTTGGAATCAGCACCAAGCAAACAAACTTAGGCATCAGCACCTAAGGCATTAGGAATCAGCACCCAACAATTGGAAATCTCCAATCTGAATTTCATTAATCAATCATCTAATTTCTAAAATACAAATAAACAAGGCCCTTATATAGAGCTAGAGCTTCCAAAAGATAAAGAGATAAAACTAAAAAGGTAACAACTAATGAAAACTACTCCTAATTGAACTCAAATACTGATCCCTATCTAGTCTCAAATCTAATCCCTATCTAAATAAAAGTCTACAATTATCCAATTTCCTATGAGATAAATACAAAAATCTGAAAATGTTAATTCTGAAGTGATTTTTACTTTGCTCCCGCATCAGAAATTGTGGTAGGTTGACAGCCAGCACAAAGGTTAGCCATTTTATTATTAATGGAACCTCTATAAACAGAAAGGGTGTCCCCATGTGGCCAACCCTGATTAGTCTGTAAGATTCATAGTTGACCCAAAGAGTTTGGGACTAAGGATTTTGTTATTGGTAGTTGAATAAGAGCATTGCAATGGTAGAGCATGCTCTCTGTTAGTATTTTGGGCTGCTACTGATTCCAATGAAACTTCAGATAAGTCTTAGGAAATAGGAAGTTGCTATTCTGATTGATTGTTTTCTATGTCTGATTTCCTTATCTTGATTGAGATTATAATATCAATCATAACAACTATCTTAGCCCAGCCAAAAGGGGAAAATAGCTATATTATATTGATGATGGAAGAGTTCCCACTTTGTGCTGGGGCCTTTCTCCTAATGTTCAATTACATCATGATAAACATCCGATGGATTATGGAAAGGTGGTCTTAAACTTCTGTGCATTTTTCGGGAAATTATTATTGTAACCTAGTTTATAGCATGCTTTATGTTTGTACCATGGTTCCTAAGCAAATAGTATAGCATTCTTATGTGTATTAAACTTTATTTCTTCTATGTATCATGATTTCAATCTTTAAAATGTACTGCTTTATCTACATCACTTTTTAATCTTAATTTTTTGTGTTTCCGCAAATTCGTTGAAGTACTGAACAATTTAAAAATTCGACTCCCTCACCTGTATTTCCATAGTTCCTTGTCCGGTGCAATTAAGATTATTTGCTCTGACCCATTTGTGCTGCTTTATTTGTGAAAATATTAAGATTTGTAGGAGGTAGAAACAGAAGGGGAAAAAAAAACCTTTTGGTAATCCAAGATGTAGAAATTTCCTGCTAGGCTGTTCAAGGATCTAAAGTATGTTGTTTGTATTATAGTAGAAATTGGAAAAGTTTGTCATAATTAAGTTATAGTTACTAGAAAAATTCAATGCAGGTGTTCTATCTCATTATGATACAAAGAGTTTGTTTGGGATGTAATGAAAAGTTCAGCTTATTTAAGTTTTTAGCTTCTTTTTTACTATTTATAGGTCTCATTGCACTTTTTGGTACTATTCAAAGGTCCTATTGTGTTATTCAGCTAGCTTTTGAATTTTTTTTTTTTATACATTTTCAGCAAAAAATTTTCAGTTTCAGTTAAATAAGTTGTTCCTAAACGGACCAAAAGAGGCTTCCTTTGAGTATTATTTTCTTTGTTTGTTTCAATAGTTTGGCTGGACTGATTCACCAGGAATTTATTCACTTAAGTTTGTTTGTTTTTTTAATCTTTGTTTACTTTTTTTTCACATTTTGTTGATTACATGCTTGCACGGTTTGGGCTGGTTCTTAACTTCTGAATTTTCAGTGATTAGTATGAGGGCTGTATGGCCCTTGATGGTTGCAAAGTTTTGTTGGAGGTCAGGTTCGCTTTGCAAATTGCTAGTACTGTGAACATTTGGAATTTGTTTTGTTTTGTTTTTCTTTTCTTTTGTCATAATTTATAGTCATTACCCATTACTACGATAGTCTAAGATATTGATATTGATCCCAGAGGGATAAATCATTAACTGGTACCCGTCCAACAAAACCCCCACCCCATGCGTATTGTCTAAACCAAGGCTTGATGTTTGGTGTTTTTGGTTCAACCCCAAAAGCTTTTTTCAATTTGTTCATATATGTTTAGTTCAAGTTGATGTGAAGGTTATTAGATTCTATTATGGTGGCATGGAATCATCTGAGTGATAACCAGAGGAAGTGAAGAGGGAAAATCACTATCAATTGTCCATCATACTAGTATTTTATTTCAAGAACTTGATTCTAGTGGGGAATTTCTAATTGCATATGTTGAGAAGAAAGCCAGCTTAAATTGAAATTTTAATATAAGGCTACGTTATTATATCATTGGCGCAAGGGGTAAGTTATACCATTATGGGGTTGAAGAGTGGATATTTATTATTGAAGTGTGTTTTTTTGAATATTGGTTCCATGCTACAACTGATGATGCTCCCATGTCTGTCTAGGTGCCAGGTTTATCTAAATCCTAAATCTCTGTATGCATCATGCTTGGAACAGCTGAGCTATCATATTTTTCACTATGCTTCCTATGTACACTAGGGAAAAAGGAAACGTGTGCGTGTGTGTACATATATACACATGAGAATGTCATGAGCCTAAAGTGCCTAATAGACTAAGTGCAAGAAGGGGCAAGAATGAATCTTGAAAGGGTTGTTAAGGTTGTCATGACTTAGTTGGGCAAGGGGTTAGTAAGCCAATTAGTTGCATGTGTGAAAGTAATCAGACACCAAGTCATGCTTTCTCTTTTCTTGGAGGGTGACTACCTTGAATCAGTCAAGGTTTCTCTAATTCATAAAGAACCCAAGTTACCTGTTTAAATCATTACAATTGGGATCAAAACCCTTAACTTGGAGATGGTGGAAGGAACCAGAGCATCTCAATTGACTGAATCGATGATAAGCAATTAAGCATGAATTAGCAGCAAGAGCACCAACAGAGGTCTTTGGACATTTGGCGTAACAGATGAACCAAATTTTAGATACTCTCAAGACCCTTATTGGAGCACAACAAAGGGATGCATTCTCAATCTTCAAAGGACAACGGAACTAGGCTTTCCAAAGTTTGGGGGAGAGAATCTTTCGAGCTGGATATACAAGGCTAATCAATACTTCAACTATTACAGCACCCTTGCTCACCAAAAGATTCTAATGGCTTCCTCCCACATGGGGATAAAGCCTTGGTTTGGTCCACTATGCTGAAGAGTCAGAGTGTTTACAAGTTGGGGGGCCTTCAAGAGGGCATTGCAGACCAGGTTTGTCCCCACGTCTTATGATGACCCAATGTGAAGCCTTTCAAGGCTCAAAGAGACATCAAGTATGGCTGCATACAAGGCTCAGTGAGAAGTCTAGTCAAATAGATGGAAGGGATTATCTGAGAAACACAAGTTAACTTTTTTCTTGAGTAGTCTAAGAGATGAGATCAGACTCCAGTTAGGATGTTAAACCCCACCTCCTTGAACACTACTTTTGGGTTGGCCAAGGTTCTAGAAGAATTAGTCTTTGGCAGCAGGAGGACCATGAAGCCAGTGCTTGATCAAGGGAAGCCCTCCTGAGACAGATCAAAAGCCAAAGATCCCAACTCAAAATATTTTTCCTGCTCAAATGGAAGAAAGGAGAAAGAAAGGATTGTTACTACTTACTACCATGATGGAAAGTGGCACGTGGGCATAAATGCAATACCTTACTATACTAGATGGAGGGGCGAGAACTCCATGATGTAAAGAAATATATGCAGTTAGAAGAATATGAGGCTAAAAGAATGCCATATTTGCAAGAAGATTAGAAACCAAGATTAGAAACCTCCAGGGAAGTACCAGAGATTTCATTATATGCATTAACAGGAAATCATAAGGCTTTTGGGTCAAATCAAAGGGCATCTGAGTGATACTCTTGGTGGATACTGGCAACATTCATAACTTCTTGAACCCTTCCATCATGTCCAAAATCAAACTGCCTATGTCCAGCGCAAGAAAGCTAGAAGTCAAGATAGCAAATGGTTCCTTGATCAAGAGTGAAGGAGCCATGCATATCAGTATGAATTGCAATTTAGTTTTTTCATGTATGCTATTTAGTTTGGCATTGTATATAGTTTTGTTAAAATAACAGTATCTATGCATCGTTAAGTTGATTTATTTAACGTTCCTATCATTCATTTTTTTAAGTGGTGAATCTTCACATAGGATTATCGCATCAACCATAAAAGTCAAGTCTGTTACAAACATCATAAACCATGTCCTGTGTTAATTAGGATTTTTTTTTTTTTATTGGCAAGAATTGGCTTTACACATTGGCATACTTACCTTGACCCATTTTTCACCCTAAGTTGGCTGCCATATCCCCTTGCTGATGTTTGTTGTTGCAACCTGCCATAGAGGGAAAACAGCATTGAGAAAGTTATTTGGCGTCCAATTCCAGTAACGCCAATGCCATTTAAAATCTCTTGGAGGGTGAGAAAATGGTTAGAAAAATTCACGAACAAGATTTGGATTCACAATTTTTTGTATTATGCAGCATGTGTGTGTGTATTGAAACTATAAAGGTACTGGTCCTTTGCTTCTGTTTCTAGGCCCTAATACCTTATCTGGTTAGTAATCTGATGGTTAAAGAAGATTAAGATTTTGAGTGTATAAATTGAAAATACTATGCAATGAAATATCGACACTTCATCAGAAAGAGAGATTAACATCGTTTGTCATGAAAATTCATTGTTGAAATTTTGAATAACAGAAAAAAGAAAAGTACATATTAATGAATATAATCTTCAGAGGCATGACCTTCAAAACGACTATAAGATTGATCATGAGCAGCACTTGTGTAAAATGCTATGGATGTAATATTACTCATAAATAGATTGTCACCTAAGTTTATTGTGAAAATGCTAATATTACTCATATTTATTAGAAAATTCTAAAGCTAAACTCTTTTTCATCAGGATAGTTAGAGTAGGAAATAGGAAAATAGGAATGCGTAAAAAAAAAAAAATCAAAAGAAAAGATGGGATAATTTTTATGCTGAAAATTTGGGACATAGCTATTTACTACAGTAGACTTAGCTATTTACTCCAACACACCTTACTCTCTCAAGACACCTAACCTAGGTATTGACACTAGGACTTTCTTTTGACTACTTTGCTTCACTTCTCACCCTTTGGTGCTTATGTATTTGTACAGCCACATTGTATAGGTTGATCAACATTTAATGTATCAGTATGTTTAAATGAATTTTTTTATTTGGAAATGAGAATGACTTCATTAACTATTGAAATATGGGTTATGTTAACGGGTATTCTTAGACCATTTGTTAATAAATCATATTAGAAAAGTTTTGACACCTCTTTCATAGGAAATATAAAAAACTGTCATAAAAATTAATTACTTTATAGTTTTCCCATAAAATGTTTCTAAAAATAGCTCATAAACCAATACCCTTATGGCATGTTTGGGAGTTTAGAGAGGGAGGAAAGTAGAGGGGAGTAGAGGGGAGGGAAGTAGTGGGGAGGAGAGCAGAGGAGAATGATTACCCTCC
Organism: Castanea crenata; assembly: GCA_020976635.1. Taxonomy (NCBI): domain Eukaryota; kingdom Viridiplantae; phylum Streptophyta; class Magnoliopsida; order Fagales; family Fagaceae; genus Castanea; species Castanea crenata. The sequence continues at coordinate 15,888 of JAGHPS010000658.1, forward strand.
ACCTTGTTTGGATGTTTTTATAATTAGTAAGGGGGAAGGGAGTAATTAGCCATTCCCCTTGTTTTTAACACTGTAATTTTATAAATATAATAAGGGTAAATTAAGTAATTTACTTTATCAATAATTTTATATGTTTTACTCTCCCTCCAAATCTCTCCAATTTGGGGAAATTAAAAATGATGGGTTGGAGGTAGTTCAAACCCCTCCAAACCCCTCCCCCTCCTTTCTTAAAAAACTCTCAAATAAGGTAATTGAATTACTCCCCTTCCCTCTACTCTACTCCCCTTCCTTTTTTAAACATCCAAACAGGCCATTAAGGTATTCGTTAATATATCTTAGAAATATTTGAAACTGAAGGGCATTAATTTTCATGCGGAATTTGCATATTGAGCGTGATTCTGCCTTTGGGCTTGTGAGGTGAGGGTCTCTTGAAGTGCATTCATTATTTCACACGGACTCAATACTACTACAAACAATTTTATACTTAATTTCACAAATATTTAACGTGGCTGACTTTGAGTGATAAAATAAAAATAGAAAGTTTATATGAAAGTGACATGTAGTTAATCACAATATGCCAAAAGAGTTGTAAAAATAAATGTGAAATTGGTTGTGATTCTAGACTAACTTATATAACATCAATGTCATGGTGTGTCTGAAGAGTATGTTCACTCGACCATCTATATATATTCTTCTTTTTTGTAATCACAATTCACAAACTTTGTGAGTGCCTTGGTGTTGGTTGGTGTCCTTGTTTGGAGGTTGCTCTTGTTAAGGACTTTGGTCGTTTGGAGTGTGTTTTTGTTTGTTGCTATAAAGTTTTTCTATTCATAAAAAATAAAAAAAATAAAAAAAAATACAAACGAGAGAGAGAGAGAGAGGTGATACAAAAAAAGCAAATAACAAATGAAAGAGCAGATGATATTGTTAATCTTTACAACGCATCAACAAATGGTTATACAACCACATTGAAAAGCTTAATAGATAAAAACCCACACATCCTCTATAGAATTTCTTCGTTTCCTTTCAGTGAAACCCCATTACACATATCAGCTGAGCTTGGCCACCTTCATTTCACTAAAACTTTTTTAACTTGGTTGATATGTGTAATATATTTTCACTGAGATAGGACGAAGAAATTCTACAGAGGATGTGTGAGTCTTTATCAATTAAGCTTTTCAATGTGGTTGTACAACCATTCGCTGATGCGTTGTAAAGATCAACAATATCATCTCCTCTTTCATTTGTTATTTCCATTTTTCATCACTTCTCTCTCTCTCTCTCTCTTGTTTGTGATTTTTTTTTTTTTAATGAATAGAAAATTTTGATAGAAACTGTTAACGTGTAATGGGTTGTGGGCTTTAGGCTCACCTTGTTTACTTGTAGAGCATGCATACTTATACTACATACTTACTTGTATTATACATTTTGTCTCTTATATATAAAAAGACACTCATGTATACTCTATTACCTATGAAATACAATATTATTCATTCAGTATTTACAACATGGTATCAGAGCCACTGCTCTGACCTTTCTCTTAGCAGTCTTGTCTTTCTTGGTGTTACTCCACTCTCATCGCTTCCGCCGTTACAGCAACTTCCGCAGCCACTCACCGTTGAACCTCCGATGTCTCTCAACCGTTGTTAAGAAGTCTCACACCACAAAGACCACTGCCCTTACTGACTTCGTCATGAATCTTGCTCCAATTCATCTTTTGCAAGTATCCTTGTGATCGCCTCGCCCCAATATACTCACTTGTGGAACTCTTGCAATCATCGAAGCTCACACGTGCCGCCCAAAGAAGTAGTGCCTCAGTCACGTGCCAGCTTCTGGTCCACGCTGACATCATTCGTCACGTCAGCATTGCCACGTTAGCCCTAGCTAACGTCATCATCCAGTTAGCTGGTTACATCAGCGCCACATCATCACCGTTGATCGCCATGGAAGTACCAGTTTGATGTGATTGAAGAAGGACTTCTTGAAGATGAAGAGCGTGTAAAGGGTCTTCTTTGTTGTTGCTTGTTCTTGCTTTTGTGCTTGGGTTTGTAATTCTATTCATTATATTTTCTTTGATTTTGTTGGGTGCTAGTAAGCCCATGAAACCAGAGATCACAATCAAGGTATTATTAAAGATAACATTTTTATGGATCTTCTAGGCAAATTGTGAAATGGGTTATGATTAAATTTGACTAATTTTGTGTGTTTGCTTTGCTTTCTCACTTCTCAAAGTATAACTTTTGGGCAGTTTAAGATTTTTTTCAATTGCATGGAATGACATCATTCCCCTAAGTTTTTTTTTTTTTTTTTAAAATAACATATTCAACTTTTTTTTAATTAAGAAATTTAAAAAAAAAAGTCCAAAATGGTGTTGTTGCTTTTATGCCTGTGTTGAAATCAATTGGGTTAGTAGACAGCAGCAGTTAACAAAATCTTAACGGATGACCAAATTGACATATATAATTTGAAACTTAAAAGACTAAAATGACAAAACTAAAACTTAAAGGATTGAAATGATAAAAGGTTAAAGTTAGAGGGTCAGTTTTGCATTTTAGCCTAAATTTAACATGCTTATATTTGGGTTGGGCTGAGTGAGTTTGGTTTGAGTGTGGTGGTGCTTTGGATTTTGAGATTTAAATGGGTTAAGCTTTTGATGGGCCTAGCATGTTTTTGGATTGGATTAGTGTACTTGAGAGAAACATTCAGGGCTGATTTTTTTTTTTTTTAATTTTCAGTTGGGCCTTTTTTTATTCTCGAGTGGTTTTGGATTTGATTATTTGAATGGGCTTGCAGGTTATAATGAGAGAGATGGGTTTAATGGACATTTGGGTTAGGCTGGGAATTAGAGTGGACTGCAAGTTTAGGCTATTTCAGATTGGACTGATGGACCTAACTTCTAAGGGCTTGAGCCTGGCGATTGTTGATTGGTGGTGTCCGGGTCCCTTGGTTTAAGGGAGGTGTCTGGATTGGAAAATACCACAATTGACCTTTAGCATAAATTCATTGATTTAAAACGTAGTGATTCTTGTACGAAACAATTTGTTAGGCACTTGATTTAAAATTTAAATAAAATAAAAAAACAATATGGAAAAATCAAGAAAAGCAATTTTGTTTTTTGAGATGGTTATAATATAATGCTAATCCTGTAGCTCAAACAGTTTTCTCACCTAGAATCCAAAATACTTTGTTCATGGAGAGTTCCAAATTTAGTTACACGACCCAACTAGAAAAGCAATTGGAGAAACACCTCACACAATTCCAAAAGATATTTAGGACCATATTGAAACTCCTAAAAAAGGAGTACACATTATTTAAATATGAAGCGACAATTTTGTAACTCCAACTTATTTGTTACAAGTATGTAACCCATGCATACGCATAAATGTATTTAAAAATAAATATATTTTTGTAATCATAAAAATATACATAATTGATTGAATTATTATAAAAAATAAACGTAATTAGATGCATATTAAAATTTTTGCTTAAGTTTAATACTATTTATGATGATTTTTATTCTAATTTTTAATAAGATAAAAAGCGTGGTGATTTTTGTTGAATATAATAGATATATATGATTGATTTTTTATTCTTACATTTAAATAATATTGGACTCCTAGTATTTTGCACTCATTAACTCACTTGACACAAATATTAAAAAACTTTAGTGGACACATGGCACAACATTAGCCCACAATTGAAATCTAATTTGGGATATAATTAAATTGTCTCTTAGTTTTGGCTTTAAGAGTATTCACATCAATCTCCTCAAATTTTTAGCCAAATTAATCCAAAGAACCCTACTTTTTCTAGTTTAGATCACTCTTTCAATCAAACATTATTTCCTTCTCTTCAAATTTTTTATGAAAACACTGACTTTATGTAATACTGCTAATGAAAGGCTGGTATTACATCAAAAAGAAACAAAGCACCCAATTTAAGATCGCAAAATTAGACCCAAAAGAAAATGGACAAGAGTTTGTTATTTATTTGGAAGAGTTCTCTACAAGTCCTTCACAAGCATACGACAACACACTGCACATATGAGACACATTCTCCTAGTGTAGCTCCAGTAAATTATTGCACTTCACTGACACCACAAAACAAGACTATAATTTTATTGCACACCAGCAATTTTTCATAATTTCTGTTACAATTTTGATACAACAAACTGTTAATGATTGCTTATTACTTACATATAAATCAAAAAAAATTCTCCTACCAATCACACCCATTTCATCATAGTTGTGATAAATAAGTTGTGAAATAGATTGTCATGCTAACTTTTTTTCAACTGAAATCCAAAAAAGATATGAAATAGAATCACATAAAAAGATATGAGATTCGGCATTTTGAGCCTGTGGGGTTAGGTTTTTTTTAATATTTTTTTTTATTTTTTTTTAAGGGAAATGAAACTTACTTCATTAAATATTGAAATTATTGAAGTACAATAGAGGATTAGAAACAATTAGCTACAATCTACTTGGATAAGCTCTGACAACATATACAAATAGTAAACAAGAACATCTAGTTTTCATTCTAAAAACACTTTTTTTCCATTTCAGTTAATATTTTATACACTAACAGATGAGTAGTTAAAGTCCTAAAGGAACTTTTTTATTTTGCTTCACCAATGGAGTACCCAAATCCAAACGGTATTTTTTCATTTTTTATTTTGTTTATTTTTTTTCTAGAGTAAAATGTTGTGTTGGTGGTGATCTCTCTCTCTTTTATATCACATTTAAACCTATTTTCAACACAAAAAATTGAAAATATTACAGCTTAAGACTAATGGTCTGTGCGAGATCCAAAGAACAGTTTGCATGGAGTGATAGGGATGTTAATTATCATCTGTATGAGATATCAACTTATACAGTTATACATATTTCCAACCAGTGTCACCAGGGTCGGCCTCAATACAATTTGAAATTTAAGATAATAAATTCAAATGGGTCTTTTTATAATTAAATATTACTTGAATAATATTTGGTTATTAATTATCAATTTAGTTAAAGTTTGATATTATTTTTTATTTAAAAATTATTATTCTTAAGGTGTAATATGACTAATTCATTTAAGTGATGCTAAGGATACTATAAATTTTAATGCATAGACTTTATAATTTGACATTTCACTAATAAATAAAAATCGATTCAAACATTCATTTATTATAAATTTTTTAATTGGTATGAATAATATTCTTGCTACATTAGTTAGTAAGTTTATTTTTATAGTAAATTTTGTACTAGCTTCAGCATTTTCATTCACTCACTTAATGAATGGTTATTTGGTTGGATTACTATTGATATACAATTTTTTTTGAAATAAAAATACTACAAATTTTACTACAAAAGCTTACAAACTAATGTAATATATATATATATATATATATATATATATATATATATATATATATATATTTAGAAACTAAAAAATATAACTTGGTGGCACTTCAAAAACTACAAGATAATGAATGAATATTTGAATTAGTTATGATGATGGTGACACAACAATTTGTAAGACCTATATAATAAAATTTGTAATATTACATATATTTTTTTAATAAGACTTATATAATAAATTTTGTAATATTTATAACATCATTCATTTTTTTTCACTTCTTAAAAGTAGAGGTTTTTTTTTTTTTTTTTTTTTAAAGTTATGCTTTGTTAGTGCCCTACATGGGAATATTTCTAAGGCAAAAAATAACTTGGAGTTCATAGGTTTCTTTCTGGCCATAAAATCAGTCTTTATTTTCATTAATTTACATCATACAAAGAGTAAACAATATTCTCGTAATCTGCCTTTTTGATCTTTTGCAGTTCCCATGAGGAGTCCACAAAATAACAGCTAATTTATGATTCTCGGCTGGCATGACTTGAGAAGTTAGTTCAAGAGATTATTATTATTATTATTTGTTTTTAATAATGGGCAATTCAAGAGATTCATTGAATCGCATGTCCTGCTTCATAGCCACTGGACTAGAAGCTTCAGCTTCCGTTGGTCAATGATATAAAAATATTGTTTTTAAATATAGTTTAAGAATTATATCCATCGAAAGCTGTTGGTGGGGGCAAGTGGAGGATGAATGAAAAATTCATTGGCAAAGGTGGGAAAAGCTAACAAGATCAAAGAAGGATGGTGGAATGGGTTTTAGAGATTTAAGGCCATTTAATTTAGCTATGTTAGCTAAACAAGGGTAAAGGTTTCTGCATGACGATAATTCTTTAGTATATCAATGCCTTAAAGCTAGATATTTTCCTAAATCTCATTTATTTGATGCCAAGGAGTCCCCAAATTGTTCCTTTGTGTGGAAGAGTATTGTAGCTGCTTTGCCTATTTTGAAGTTGGGATGTTGTTGGAGAGTCGGGAATGGCCTTTCCATTTGGGTTTTAGGGGATAAATGGATACCGAATTATCCAATAAATGCGCCTTTGTTTCTAGTCAAGGATGAGGTTTGAGAGGTGACTGTGGCTAAATTAATTGATTAAGAATTGCATGCTTGGAGGTCTGAATTTATCATGGACATGTTTGAGCAAGTGGATGCTGAAGCCATTTGTAGAATCCAACTAAGCCAAAGAGATGTGTAAGACACTATAATCTGGTTGCATCATAAAAAGGGGTTGTTTACTATCAAGTCCGCATATAAGGTGGCGAGGGAAGTATTGCAAGGAGGAAATATAGCTGAGAGCTCAAGGGATTGCGTGGGGAGACGAGTTTGGGCTGCCTTATGGAAGCTTCGGATTCCAAACAAGATTAAAGTATTTGGGTGGAGAGCTTGCAATGATATCTTGCCAACAAAACTAAATCTATCAAAGTGAAAAATAATTGATGATGCGATGTGTCCTATATGTATGAGATTTCTAGAGTCAGCTATCCATGCTCTGTGAAATGTGAGGCGTTCAAGGATGTGTGGTCTGGTAGCTTGAAAATTCTGCAGAGGGGGTCTCGGGTTTGGCTGATTTAATTGACTTAATGGAATACTTGTTGGATCGGGTTGAGTTACAAGACATGGAGGATGTGTTGGTCCAAGCTTGGCTGATTTGGAATCAAAGAAACCGGGTTGTACATGGAGGGAAGTTCCATGATTCAGGATGGTTGATCAATCGAGCAAGAGAGCTGTTAGAAGAGTTTCAAACTGCACAAGTACAAATGAGAACTAAACAAGGGATGCAACCTGCTCGGGATACTTGGCAACCCCCTCCACAGACGGTCTACAAGCTCAATTTTGATGCAGCGGTATTCTTAGGCCTCAACAAATCCAAATATGGTGCAATTATACGCAATGAGAAAGGGGAGGTTATGGCAGCCATGGTAGCTAAGGGTCTAGAAGTGTTTTGTAGTGAGGAAGCTGAACTACTTGCATGTAGAAAAGCTATTGAGTTTGCGGTGGAAAAGAGCTTCTCTGAATTAGTCATTGAAGGAGATAACAATTCTACTATGAAAGCTATTGCAACTCTGAAGATTGACCGGTCAATGCTTGGGAATGTGGTTGGGGATATTCAACACTTGATTAGAAATTTACATTGGGTAAGGATTGATTGTATTAGGAGAGGGGGGAATCGGGTAGCTCATGTATTAGCTCAATTTGCTAGGAATATTATTAAGGATATGTATCGGATGGAAGATGTTCCTCCAATAGCTAGAGAAGCTCTGTACCAAGATGCTAATTTTTCTAATTAATTGAATGATATGCTTCTGCTTCAACAAAAAAAAAAAATTATCCAATTATTTTCTTAAAAAAAAATCAATATTAAAAAAAAAAGTTAAACTTCCACATTACTTTGTATCAATATTTAATGAATAAAACTAGGTACACAATATTTTCACAATAAATTTTAGGTGGCAAAATGTTAATAGTATGTAAAAAAGTAATGGTAGTTGTGAGTCCAAATAAGAAACATTAATAAATTGTCACCTAAGTTTTGTTTTGAAAATGTTATAGATTAAGCATTATTCATATTTATTAGGAGAGTTAGAGTAGGATATATAGGAATATGTAAAAACAATTTCATTAAAAAAAAGATGGAATAATTTTTATGCTGAAAAATTGGGACATATTTTAATATATCATCCATATGCAAAATAAACTTTTCATGTAATGATTATATTTTTCCTATATTACTTTACGTATGTTAAAGTATATAAAAGTGACATTTATTATTTAATTTAATTGAAATTAATAATTTTTTGCCCTAGCATGGAATCAATTATGAATAAAATAAGCTTGAATAAACTACAAACCTAGCCAATCACCATTTCCTTACAACAATGCTAAAAAAAAATTACAATTTATTTTTAATATTTGTTGAGGTGATAAATTGTGAATTATGCAATATTGTTTTTATTGAGATCACCACTAACATCATTTTGATTTATTATATATCAATGTGATAATTAACTCTCTAATTTTATTATTTTCACCGGGTTTGTTATTTATTTAAAGCTCCTAGGAAGTACATGTTAATTTTATTGTATGGTGCTTATAATAGATCAACTCTTTTAATATAATTTTAATATGTATGTGGGCGAGAGTTGAGCCTAAAACATTTTTTCAATTTTAATTAAAAGATTATTATATTAGATTATATTAATGGGTACTCTTAGGGCATCTGTTAACATTTTCCTATTATATTAACCACCACTTGAAAATTGAAACAAATGCTCAATGTAGCCGGCAACAAGAAAACCAATATTGAAGATATCACTTAAAATTTGTTGCAAAAATATTGTGTATGATATTTCACCTTACAGCTTGGAAACTTACCTGTAGTAAACTCCATTAATGTTCCTGTAGAGTAGAGTAGAGTAGACACCACAAGATATGACTATAATTTTATTACACTCCAACAACTTGAGCTCCATCACTTTGTCAAAATTTTGAGTTAAGCTCACCCAAATTTGAAACCAAACAAAAATAAGATAAAGTTAAGGAAAAAGTAGAGATAGAGATATGAGTTATAAAACTGATTAGTTTGAGTGATGAGAAATGAGATATGAGAATTGAGTTTTGAGTTAAGAGTAAACCAAACAGGCCCTTAGCCATTTACTCTCTTTACCAAAAAAACACTTACTAATTACTCTCTTTAAGAAAACCCAACCTAGGTACTGACACAAGGAGTTTCTTTATTGCTTCACTCACACTCTGCCTCTTTGTTGCTTAAGACTTATGAGTTATAACGAAAGAAATGAGCTACTTTAATTCTTCTCTATTTAGGGAAATTCTAACGAATGCTCTTAGGGTATTAGTTAATAATTCATTTAAAGAAAGTTTTTATGGGAAAAGAAAAAAAAATTAATATTTTGACAGCTTTTTTCATTTCTCATAAATGTGATGTCAGAATTTTCCTAAAATAAATTTTTAATTAATACCCTAAGGGAAATCTTTAGCATGACCCTATATTTTATACTGGCTGCAAGTTGGTTTAAGCCATGGACATTGAAGTTTCCAGCTTTCATTATTTTTCTGTGTACAGTAATTGCCAAAACTCATCATGTCACTTTTTGGAAGGGCAGTAATTTTCATGCGGAATCCGTATATTGTTGAGTGTGATATATTCGACCTTTTGGCTTGTGAGGAGAGAGTTTTCTCAAGGCCAATAATTATTTGAATAATGCTAGAAATATTATTTTACAAATTTTTTTACAAATTACTGATGTAGTGAGTGATTATTGGTAAATGAAAAAATGATATTAATGATGAGCCTAAATGAAAACTAATAAGAGTTGGCCACATCAATATTTTATAAAAATGTTGTAAAATAGTTTGTGTCTGTAGCATTACTTTAATTATTTCAAACGGATCAGTATTACAACAACAACAACCAATTTTACATTAATTTTAACACGGTTGATTGTAATTGGTGGAATAAAAGTAGAAGGTTGATGTGAAAATGACATGCAATTAATCACAACTAGATCCTCTTTTGATTCTTGATGATGCCAAAAATAGTCAGTAAGTCACATAGTCCTCACGTGCTCAAAACAACACCTACGCAACAAAGAAGAAGACCTCACAGAGAGTACTGGTGTGATACTGGCCAAATATCCTCCGAATGTTAAGTTAGAGAACTTTCACAACTTTAGAGTACCAGAGCTGGGATAAATTATGCGTACCTTGACGTGTGAGGGTTTTGGGGTTTTTATAGTAGCGTAGAACTAACATTCATTTCTTGGTGGAGATGGTCTTTCCTTGTAGGGAAGATCTCCATAAATATGCGTATCTTGTAGGATCCTTTTCTTATGGAGATTCCCTTGGCTAGGGTTAATCGTGGGATGCAAGACATTTTCTTACACAAATATTCGTGGAGCTCAAGCAAGGTCACGCTGGACCTATCATGCTCTTCATTCCTGTCGGCCTCTTGTTGCGTTCGAGGATTCCGATCGTCTCATGTAGATGTCGTCGGGTATTGAGGTGAGGTCGTTGGCCTATGGCATTGTCACTTTCGTTCTTTAGTATATGAAGCTGATGGGCTCAATGGAGTCTTCGACTTCTTTGTGTGTAACAAGTTTACCTCCTCAAAATACCCTTGTCAATTCTCAAAACAAAAAACAAAAAAAAAAAACACTAATCCTCTTATGGCTTTGTTTATATTATATAAAAAAATTTATTTTGATTTTTGTTGACCCATAGAAACGAAATTTTGTAGCACTCCCGAATGCTAACTGAGAATGAAATTTTATGCAATAGGAATTCACAAAGATTTAAAAAAGCATGCTTCCCACACTTTTATAGTCTAATAGTGTTGGATGTGACCATTTTTTTTCAACAAATAATATATTGAGAAGTGTTAGGATTACAATATTTTCTTGATAAATCATGTATGAAATTATTTTTCTTGTCAAGTAACAACCAATAATAACTTACCATTTAAGATTTATTGTAAAGATTTCGTTCTTATTTAAGATTTATTATAAAGATACCGTGAATATAGCATTTCTTTAATATATTACCATTAGTAAGTGTTGGTCTTGTGAATCATGATTTTTTTTTCCCTACTCTCTTACACGCAAGGGATGATATATAATCCCTTGCAGCAATACATGCCTTACTCATTTCTCTTTCTTCTTCTATTTCATCTTATTCTTTCTTGGGCTGCTGCAATTTGCAAGACCTCCAGAGTGTTTTCAGTTGGATTCTTTTTTGTAGTCAGCATGGTAAAGTTTTGTTTACTAATTTTTTGGATACTAGTCTAAAATTGTGGTTTTTTGTTTTACACGTATGCTAATTATATGTTATGGTCCACCGCAGAGTGAGGTTTCCGTGGAAGTAGACCTATTGCAAGAAAGAAATGAAGCTGGTTCTGAAAGCAATGTCTGTAACATACCAATGAAGGTTAGATCAGTTTTGGATAGTGAGGGTCACCTCGAATAAAAAAGAGAGCCCAAAAAGTCACTTGTCAGAAAGTCCCACCAACGTTGAGATGAAATAAAAGAAGAACTACTTTGATCCTAAGGTTATCTCTTTCGGTCCTTACCACCATGGCAAACCAGAATTCCAAGAAGCAAAGACACTTAAAACTAATGTCATGTTGGAGTTTATTGCAGAATTTAGCAATTCATTTGTGGAATTTTACAGCAAGGTACGTGAATGAATGACTACACTAGATCCTATTACGTTGATGGTTCAACCTACAAATATTGTGATGACATGTATGCACTGATGATGCTTCGAGATAGCTGTTTCATTCTATATGTAATGGTCAAATTGGTAAGTACCAGATGGAACAAGCTCAATGAAATATTTGCTCATCATGTAGGCACCTTCGGAAGTATTTATAAATGTAGAGACATGATTTTGCTAGAGAAACAAATTCCTTTCTCAGTTTTGATACTTTTGATGAGACTTAGATACGATGATGAAAAAGTAGGACTAATAATGATCAAAGTACGACTCATCATTCGTTTATTTCATAATTTGGGCAATAAATCCATAGGAAGTTACAAGAAACGAGAATAAGGAGCCAATAGCTCGTCATCTCCTTGAATGTATATATCAGGAATTCTCCAAAGTTGGTGATCTAGATTTTGCCCTAATTCACAACATACCACCTCATCAATAAAATAAAATAAAATAAAATTTTACATTACAAACACGCTTTTTGCAATCTATTGTAATAACATAAAATGAAGAAATCATTGCAATTACTTGATACCAATTATTTTTGTAATTTATTGCAACAAAAAATTCAAAATTATAGCTTATTGCAATGAAGTTATCATTGCAATAACTTGATATAAATTATTTTACCTTCTATTGCAATGACAAATATTAAGATATCATTACAATAACTTGGAATATATTATATTACAATCTATTGCAATGACAAATATTAAGATATCATTGCAATAACACAATATTAATTATTTTTTAATTTATTGTAAAGACAAACATGAAATTCTTTTCTATTATAATGAGTATATTGTTGCAATAATTTGATCTAAATTATTTTTGTCAATTATTTCCAAAAGATTGCAATAAGATTTTTAAAGCAGTATAACAACATATATATTATTGTATCAAGATTGTCGTTAAAATATTTAGAGTTTATTGCAACAGAATAATATTAAGTGTATCCAATTTCTTGTTCATGCTTACTCCAATTTAGTCAATACCATATTGAAAGTCCTATTGGTTTGATCAAAGGAGCGAAATTTTTTTATACCAGTCAATACCACTGTACCGCTTCCGTATTATATCTATTTATATATTATAAAATTAAATTATAAATATATAAATATATATACACACTTATTTATTTTTATATATAATTTTAATATATATACACATTATTTACTTCTTTGTACACTGTGTCAAATTTAATTTGCGCAACACTCTACATTATAATTGTAATTTGTTGGTGCCCTCATGATATTTGCATGTAATTTGATTTAATAAATCAATTTGAGTAATTAGATTAATTAACTGAGGCCAATCTATAACCCAACAAATATAATATAAAAAAACACTAAGCTTGGGAGTAAAAATTGACGAAGTCAAATTGTGAAAAACCCCTACCTAATCTAGAAAAATACCAAGCTCAGGTGTAAAAAATCTAATGGTGCACACAATTTAAGGGTCATCTAAAGTCTTGGATTTTTTTTTTCTTTAAAATTAATATACACTATCTTTTCGACTAAGAGTCATTCACATTAAAATGCTCTTTGTTTCAGTAACAGACATAGAGTATTTGTTTGGGAGTAATTTATTTAATCTTTTGAGTTTTGTGTTTTGTTGAAATTATTTTAGAAAAAAGATAAATAAGAAATAAAATAATCTTCTTCTTTTTTTTTTTTGTTGCTAAAAATACTATTGAAAAAAGTTATATGTGCAATTCAATTATATTTTTAATCCTTGGAAATGTAAAATGGCTTGCAAATAAGAAACAACACTATTGAATAATAATGACGTTAATAATAATAATAATAATAATTGTAGTAGAAAGAAATTGTTTTGAATTTCATTTGCTATCAATTTGTTTTACACTGTAAGAAGTTTAAATTTTCAACACATCCATAAACTAGATTTGCAAAAACCAAGATAATTACAACAATATTAACCAACCAATTCCTATAATGTGCTAGTCCTTCATATTGATGATGTGATTTTGTTATGAACTACTTTCATCTATATTTCATCTAAAGAAGAAATAACATGTATCACATCATCTTAATACCCTCATGTGCTAGTCCCATTGATATCCCACATCATCTTGTTTTTATCTTCATTAATTCTCACCATACAAAGAGTAAATAGTATTCTCAATCTCTCATTAGACAAAGAGTACCTACAAAGACTAGGGATGAGAGATGTTAATTATTATCTGTACAAGCCACCAATTTATGCATCCAACTCCAAGTAATGAAAAATTATACCTTGTATCGAGTATATATATCATATCTCTTATAGCAGATGGATCCTATTCTGTGTTTATTTCAAAATTGTGGGTCTCATGGGTTAATTTTGTAGGGTTATGGTTTCGATTTGGGTTAGGGTGTGGTGGGATTGGGTGGTGGTGGTTGGTTGTGGTTTGTTAGTGGTTCCAATTTGGGTTTGGTTTATGGCTTGCTTCGTGGTTTAATTATTGGTTTGTGGTTTGTTGGTGGGTTTGGTCATGATGTTTGTCGTTGGGTTTATGGCTTGCTTCGAATGTACTGTTTTCTAGGTTTGGGTGCAGTGTATTATTGTGGTTCTTGGTTTGATTATGGATGGTTAGCGGTGGATCTTGGGTGCGTTTTGTTGTTATTGGGTGGTGGTTGCAGTTGTGTAATCTAATGTGGTTGTTCATTTAATGTTAATGGATTTTGGTGGTTGTTGCTGATTGTAACCTGGTGGTGGAGTGTTGCCGATGATTGTGGTTGGTGTGGCTAATTATGTTGGTGGTTTTAGTTTTGGTTGGCAGTGGTGGCTAAGTTTTTTATGCAGGAGCATCTTCTAAGTTGTTTTAAGATGTTTTTGTCTGAGTTCTAGCTAGCAGCTTTAGCTGTTGAGAATAGTCAATTACAACTATTTTTGTGCCTAAACAAGAGCCTTAAGATAGTTAGCTTATGTGATAGTCATTCTTATCTGAATTAGATGGTCTTGTTAATGAGTTAGTTACTTGTATTAGATGTAACCAGTGTTAGTTTGACACTTGGCAAGATACTAATGATTGTTAATTGTAGAACAGATTGTATACGTACTCTTGTACTCTCATTTTGTAACCAAATTTTTTAGAATTAGTGATTTTAAGCGGTGCCTAACCACCTACTATATGTTCTAAGCAACTCTCATTGCTAAAAAGACCCAAAATAGTTTAGCTTACACACATTCCCTACCCAAACTGATGCAGGGAGTGTGATGGGCTATTTGTGTATGGTTTAGAAACAATGAAAGAGTTGAGTTACTTAGAACACATTGATAGGTGGATATGTACCTCTGCAAGAAACACGTAGATCCAAATAGCGCACAAAGACTAACAATTCATTCAATTACCAAAAGTCATTTACAAATAGATTACATTCTCCTACTTATACTAGTTGTTTGGTATTGGTAGACTCTAAATCCATTTTGGACAGTGAGGGTCACCTCGAAATAGAAAAGTCAGCCCAAAGGTCACTCGTCTGAAAGTCCCACCAACATTGAGAAAAAACGAAAGAAGTAAAGACTACTTTGATCCTAGGGTTATCTCTTTCGATCCTTACCACTATGGCAAACTAGAATTCCAGGAAGCAAAGACGCTTAAAAGTGATGTCATGTTGAAGTTTATTGCAGAATCTAGCACTTCATTTGTGGAATTTTACAGCAAGGTATGTGAAATGAATGACTACACTAGATCCTGTTACATTGATGGTTCAACCAACAAATATTGTGATGATATGTTTGCACTAATGATGCTTCGAGACAGTTGTTTCATTCTATATGTAATGGACAAATTGGTAAGTACCAGATGGAACAAGCTCAGTAAAATATTTGCAAATCATGTAGGCCCCTTCGGAAGTTTTTATACATGTAGAGACATGATTTTGCTAGAGAACCAAATTCCTTTCTCAGTTTTGATACTTTTGATGAGACTTAGATACAATGATGAAAAAGTAGGACTAAGAATGATCAAGCCATTCGTTTATTTCATAATTTGGGCAATAAATCCAGAGGAAGTTACAAGAGACGAGAATAAGGAGCCAATAGCTTGTCATCTCCTTGAATGTATATATCAGGAATTCTCCAAAGTTGGTGATCTAAATGAGAAACCTCATCATTGTTTCAACTAGTAGAGTTCTTGCACGATATACGATACTACTTATTATTAGTTTTCTCTAATATTTCGATGAGTTTTACCAAAAATCTTATAACTCAACTGATTGGCACCTCAATTTTCAATAGAAATATTCAGAATTCAGATTCCCACCCCCAACTATCGATGTATAGAAAGATATTTCAATAAATTTCATTGTAAAAAATTGTAATATTTAGTTATTCTATATATAGACAAAATAGAAATACACTAAGAGTAATATAGCGATTTGATCATACTATATATATGTGTGTGTGTTTACAAATTAAAAATTGTAGGAAGTAGCAAATATAGATAGGCATGTTTCATGCCTACTAAAAAATGCATATATCTTTCAATTATTATTATTTTACATTCTTGATTGTGTGTTACTAAAAAAATTTCCCCTTTTTGTTGGACATGGTTTCAATTGTTGCAAAAACAACAAAATTTGAGTGAAAATTAATGTCATATTTCAAATCAATTGTTTCTCACATAAAAACAAAAACCAATTGTTTCTCATATAAATCTTAGAAAAATTATATTAAAATTTCATTATGATTAAAATAATTAATATAATAAAATAAACGTATTTATTATATTAGTAATCTTTCTAATTACATAAAATACATACTACAATGTTAGTTTCACACAAATACATACACGCGCACACACACAAAAAGTTAGGAAATTTAAAGGATTAAGCTTAATTTTAGTGAATTCACAAATATTTAATTTTTTTTTTTTATCACTTTTGTGCAATTTCCAATTAAAAAAACTTTGTAAAAACAAGCAAGTCATCCTTTGAAAGGATAATTTGAAATTGCATACCTCCATTTAAAATTTTTCAACAACAGTTAGTCATAATCGCATTGGTTGAACTGAAAGACCGAAATTTATAAGAATAAAAATCTAAAATTTGATCATACAAAATCTGAAAGTGTAACAGAGATGTGCAATGTTCAAATCCCCTCTCCCCCATTGTAACTATCAAAATCTCAAAAATAAAATAAATAAATTATCTTCACATCTACCAAAACTATCCAACAGAGGACACACAATAATTCCATTTCATGCATTATTGAAGATCTTGAATAGCTTCCAATTCCATGCCTAAGTCTTGAAAATCTATTATTGGTAGAGTAGTGAGTAGTCACACTGCAATTGTGCCGGTCTAAGCTTCACATACTTGGGCTGGAATTTGGGAGAACGGAGATACTAAGGGCCCGTTTGGTTTAAAATTTACCATCACTCAATTTTCATCACTCAATTCTCAATTCTCATTACTCATCACTCATCACTCATAACTTAAAATACCTCATTTTCCAAACTCACTGTTTGGCACCTTAACTTAAACCAGTTTCAACTTCAAACTGTGGGACCCACACACTGACATAGCCCAGTGTTACTACTGTTACTACCCGCCTTTAACAAAAAAATATCCTCCTCCCTTACTTCTCTCATCCTCTCACCTTCATTTCTTTGACTCTCCCTCTTTCCTATCAAATTTTTTTGTCTATTTCTCTTTCTCTGTCTCTCCCCTCTTCCCTCTATATTTGATTTTTTTTTTCCACTCTTCTCTGTTTTTTTTTTTTTTCTCTCTTTTCTGTTCCTTTCTCACCTGTTTTGGTTGGTTTGAACCGGTGGTAATTTGGTTTAAAGTGGTGGGTTGTTTCAGTGGTGGGTTCGGATTGGTAATGGTGGGTTGATCAGGTTTTTAGGGTTGGGTTACGGTGGAGATTAGTTGGTGTTTCGGTGGTGTGGATCGGGTTATGGGTCACGTCGTTGCTTGAATCGGTTGGGGCTGGGTTACAGTGGAGATCGGTTGGTGTTTCAGTGGTGTGGATCAGCGTTGGGTTTGTTGTGGTGGTGATGTGGCGGCGCTGGGTTTGTTGTGGTGGTGCTTGCAACACAGAAGCTCTAGGGTGGGTTGAATCGGTTGGGGCTGGGTTAAATCGGCTGGGGCTGATTTTGTGTTTCGGTGGTGTGGATCGGCGGTTGGTTTGTGGATTGATTTTGGTGTTTTGGCGATGGCTGAGTTTCAATTTCACGATGATTGTTGGCGTCGCTAGGTTTGTTGTGGTGGTGATTGCAACGGTAATGTAAAACAGCCTCTGAACGGACATGACAACACAGAAGAAATGGGACCCACAGAGTCCAAAAATTTACCATTGTGCCACTGAGTTTTGTATCTCAGTTTTTGAAAACACCAATTTGGTGTTTTCAGTTTTCATCACTCTCACTCAAAATTTTTGAGTTTAAGTGATAGAAAACAAGATTAGGAAATCAAGCCAAACAGCCAAACTGGTGTGGGTTCCACGTTTTTTCATCACTGAGTTATGAGTTTTGAGTGATATCACTCAAAACAAGCCTAAACCAAACAAGCCCTAATATATTCGTAATATCTCTTCACTTGAACTTCAGATGTCTAAAACTTTCTTCGAGGAGCTGAGAAACCAATACACCTGAGGTGATGAGCTGCTGAGTAACAGATATTCCTCTAGCTTTATGGGGCAGATGAATCATCAACCACCTAAAAATTATATGTTCACAATTTGGCCTTCCTGGAGACAGTAGGAGAGCAAAAACATCAGCATCATCCTTCGCAACTGTTTGTGACAGCAAAGAGCCTTAAAAAACAGCTAGTTAATCTAGCATATAAATTTAACAAATAAGTAATTTGACTGTCCATGAATGTGTTACCATGTATCTGAGAACCATAGAATACACAATCTTTTATTTGTCTTCTCTGATTTATGCACAAGAAAAAATAGCTTAAATCTGAAATTGCATTTGAGAAAACAAACTTACCAAAACTATAATAATTTTCATGGTCCAGTACAACTTCAAGAGGCAAGTTCATATGCCTGAGCCTCATTTGTTTGTTTATTGTACTCCAATCCTGGAAATTTTCCAATATCATGTCCTCCAAGTGATTGAAATTCATTCATTAAACCACAGCAAACTCTTCAGGACGAGCTCCACTACTTTGGAAATAATCTGACATCTGCATGGAAAAGACCAACTCTGATATGAATAGTAAATATTTTGTTGATATTGTGTTTTACTTCAAAGTTTAAACTATTTAAACCTTGAACCAAAAAAAAAAAAAAAACAACAACAACGACACAACACCAACTTTTACAGTCTGTGTCCATAGAGTTTTTAGTTCAGTTACAGAAAGAAAGTGTTTACTGGATTTGGAGAATATGGGTTGAAACCATGATTAACTTTTTCGAGTTTGTAGTAATATAAGCAACTATAACCAATAACTGATATAAAATAAATCCCATAAAAAATTAGTAAAATAAAATAAAAACAAATAGAGAACTAAAGTGGCGCTTACATGATTGGCAAGAGCCATTCCACTTAAGGCTGCCGATTCTAAACTTGAACCAAGTAACCAATCACCACATATACCAGCTCTTCCCTGAGGATCAAAGATGCAGGGGATGCCAGGTGTATTAGTTGGAAGAGCTGCACCCCTGTGATACTCCAGAAGATAGGGACAAACTCCCAGTCATTACAGAAAACTTTATTCCAAGTTTTAGTTTTTAAATAAAAGAAAACAAAATTTTCTTCAAGCATTCATTATAAAGAACCAAAATGAAAATTTCCAATGAATAAATCCCAAAGGCAAACCATTCCTGAAAAACAAGTCGGTTTTGATGATTCCAATGAAAAAGTTTAACGTACTCACTAGTGATAATGCAGAGTGGTTCCTTACAATAACTGAACACGGGTATAGAATGGTTTCTAAAGTGATTCTTTTGGTAACCCAAGCGCAGCTTCAACACCCCCAAGCATGCCCGCTGTCACCTTCTCTGCCTTTGCATTTGGGATGTTTTCCTGGTAATAAAAATTATTCAATAAAGTGACCAAAAAAAATCCGCATATACCTAAAAATATGGACAGTTGCATACATGATTCAACAAGATACACAAGCATAGAAAATTTTTTACTACCATCATTTTGCACAATTTCTTGCTTCTAAAATTTTTGATTTATGGTAAACACCATTTAGGCATTTACTGTTTTATTATGCATGGCAGAATTTGTAAGACTTGCAAGTGATGTGAAGCAATATATTATAAAATTAATAGTATGAAGCCATTTTATTCATAATATGGGAATTTAACTGACAACAGAACTTTGGGTTATATGTAAAAATTGGGTCTCCAAAAATAATCCCCTTATTTCTAGTGACTTATATGTATATTGTTTCAAAAGATATGGATTTTGGTTACTTTTATGTTAAATGTGTTACAAAAAGTAATAATTCATATTATTTGTGAAAAAAATTGAGATAAATGACAAAAAATAAAACTTTATGAATTAATTCACAAACGCACCCTAATAGATTGGCAGTGCTAGTATGCTACACAGAGGAGAAGGAATTCAAGAATATATTTTCTATTTGTTAGGACAAACTTCACCTTAAATCCTATGAAAGTAGTCCAAATTAAAAATTAAAATTGCAAAATATTATAAAAAATACTATGGTATTGAAGATATTTCGGAATCAAGGACCTATGCAAGCATACATGAATTAAGGCTCCTTGAATCAAGCAATCACACCAAAGCAGCTGATAGCCAAAGTCAAATACGTACCAAATAAAGGAAATCCCTCATTAAGATATTTACATTTAATATAATTATTATAATCCCTCAATGGGATATTTACATTTATAATGTAAATATTATAATGGTAGCTTTGTTGCCTTTCATTGTGTACAAATTCAATATATATATATATATATATATATATATATATATATATATGAAAGTCCTCAGCACACATTGGCTATGTGTGGAAATTCAGAATCACTCTACTTCTTACTTACTTCAGTATTACTCTATTTCTATACATGGTTTTAAAAATCAAACCGGATCGGCCGGTCCAACTGGTTGAACCGGGAACTGGCCGCTAGTCCGATCTAAAAAAACTCCTAAAACCAGTAAAAAATCGGGTTGAATTGGAAACTGTAGGCCTTTCAAAAGTACTAAATTACAAGGAATGTAATCCAACCAAAATTTGAGTCAAAATTTTAGACACTATTTGTTTTAGCAACCAAAAATAAAATAATAAAATATTGTTGGTGAATTTGATTGACAGGTTATGGAAGGGATAAGATTCAAAATAAAAGCATATCACAAACTTCACTAAAAATCATGGTAAAGATAATGGAACAAGTTATACTACACAAAATTTTTTACTTTCTTAAATAATGTGGGATAAACCATTTTCTTTTGGAATTATTAAGTGTTTACTCTCTCTCTCTCTCTCTCCTCTTTATATATATATATATATATTTGAAGTGACTAAACATATTAAACAAACAATTGTTAAGAGAAAATTTTTGAACACATGCAAATTGCTACCATATCATTTTACATCACACTCAATTTTTATCATAACATAAAACCCTCTCTCTCTCTCTCTCTCTCTCTCTCTTAATAACCCATAATCATTGCCCGCCACCCGATCCCAGATCAACCTAACCACCAAAACTCAACTACCACCACCACCAACCAAAATTGAAACAACTACCACAATTAACCACACCAACCATAACAACCAGAATCACCACCACCACGCTACACTCAACAACAATCACCAAAACTCTATATCATTAAATAAACAACCATTGCGAATCACACTACTAAACCACCACCCAACAGTAACAAACCACACACAAGAACCACTGCCAACCACCCAAAATTGCACCCAAGAACCACCGCCACACACTAAATCACACCCCAACAACCACGATAATCCTAAACACCTAAACCTAGCAACAACCATGTCTAAAGCAAGCCACAAACCCATTGACAAATACTGTGACCAAACCCACCAACAAACCACAAACCAATAACCAAACCACAAAGCAAGCCACAAACCAAATCCAAATTGGAATCACAATCCAATAAAATTAACTCATAAAACTCACAAATTTGGAACAAATACAAAGTGGGAACTATTTGCTATGAGAGAGATGATATATATACTCGATATAGGAATAATTCTTTGTTACTTGGAATTGGATGTGTTGGGGTTTATGCCCTAAAACCCAATTTATTGGCATGTATTTAATAATTAAATTGTTTAATTATATGAGACTATCTATAAATGAACTAAGACATTATCATAGTCCATGAGATGCATTGTATGTGATTTATGTGAAAATCACAGAAGATATAAATCACAAGTTCTTTGTAAACTCAGAAGTTTAATTCGTAGTCGGTGATGAAATTGGGCGTTTCATCTGCGAAGACTATAACATATCAACTAGATGATTTGTCTTGATCATGGAAGTGGAGACTTCTAGTTGGTATGTTGATATGTTTCAAGAGTTAAGACATATTGAACTGGACCGCTGAGATTTATTATTCTCCTAACGACTGTCAAATGAATAATAATCTCACGACTTCTATTTACATCAACTCTAAATCCTGAGAGAATAATGGACCTGATCATGAGATGTAGGTTGCTTTGATATATCAGGAATGAGATCTATTAGTTACGGTCAAAACCTCAGTATGTTGGGCATCCGCATTTAGTGTTGATGGAACATATATTCTCAAGATGGAATTCATAGTCTCTTAATGGAGATACAAAATATTCCCTTGAGATAAATTTAATGGATTTAGTTATTCAGAGTGTTGGGCCCAACCACTTTTGTAAGAAGTTACTAAAGTATATATTTATGAAATTAGATTTCATAAATATATGACGAATAACATAAAGGATTAAACCGGGTACTCAAGGATTAAGATGTAGTAATATTCAAAGTAGCAGTCTATATTCATGACTTTGGATTACTACGAATATTTTAATAAAGGGGTTGTATGCATAATAAAGTCTTGAGATATAATTTATTAATAAGGCCTAGAGTGTAATTATATTTATATAGTGGTATTAAATATAATTAATGGTAACTTTGGGCTTGTCAAGAGTTGACGGAAAAGCCCAAGGCCCATTGGAACTAGTGTCTTATTGGTCCCTTTTGGTCCCTTTTGGTCCCACTCCAAGCCACACACTAAAGTCCAATTGGAAAGGCCCAATAGGTCATCCCAATTAGATAATCAGTTAGTTATAAAGGGAGAAACATACAGAATTTTTATTAGAAGAGATTAGAAAAGAAAAAGAAACGGTGTGTAGAGAGTGTGAGACACATTTTCATTCTCCCTTTGAAAAACTAATTAAGAGACACACATCTTGGGTGTAAAGTGGAATTGGAGTGAAGATTAAAAGTGTTCCCAAGTACTTCTAATCTTTATTTTGAATTTCTCCACACCAAGGTACGCTACTTGTTCTTAAATTCTGAAATTTATGTAATGCACGTTATCAATCATGAATGAAATAGATCCTTGTTTGTTGCTTCCGCTATGTGTTTTGTATGAGATATAAAACCAGATTTTTCTCCTTCAGGATGCATAAGTTGATGGCTCATATATATAATTTATTCCTCGTCCCTAGTCTTTGTAGGCACTCTTTATATGGTGAGAAACTAAGAATATTGTTTATTCTCTGTATAGTGAGAATTAATAGAATAAAGACAAGATATTAATTTTGTGACCCGAAAGAAACCTATCTATGAGCTCCAAGTTAATTTGGTTTAGCTTTAGAAACATTCCCATGTAGGGTCCCTAATAGATTATAGCCCCCAAAGCTTAACTTGATTTTTATTTTAAAATAAAACATGTGAGTTGTATATTTTTATCTCAACTTTTAAGAAGTATTAAAAAAAGGAAAGAAGAAGTGATGTTAGATATATTACAAATTTATTTTATAAGTCTTACAAATTGTTTTTTTTTTTTTTTTTTTTGAGAAACACACACACATATATATAGGGGAAGGAGGATGAGATAAGGGAATATACTATCACAATAACTAATTCATAGATTCATTTGTTATATTGTAGTTGTGGAAGTGCCACCGAGTTACATTTTTTTTTTTTTAAGTATCTAAATTTTTTTTCCACAACAATGTGTAAGCTTTTTGTAGTAAAATATGTAAAAATTTGAGATTTGGGAGATATTATAGTTGTTATTGGTTTATTGGTAGCTGGTTGAGTTTTATAAATACTAGTACGTAGCTGCGCAAGCAATACTTATTAACTATAGTTGAGTTTAGCAAAAAAACTTATTAACTATAGTTGAAGAGATTGACCTGAACACAGGTGTAGTCCTAGGGGGAGTGCAACTCCACTTTCAAAATTACATAGGTCCCCCACTAGTAACAACAGGAGCCTAGCCATGAATTTTTACTTAGGAAGGCGATTTGTAATATTGACATAATTAATAAACATAAGTTATAAGTCTATTAAATACAAAGTTATTAACTTTGATATATCATCGTATTCTTAAACATTAATGAACATATAAAAACTATCCACTTTGATATTTATCGTATTCTTAAATATTAATGAACATATAAAAGCTATCTAGTTCAATATAGACATATAAAAATATCCAAGAAGAACGTTTCACAGCAAAATCATGCATAAAGATGATTTTTTGTAATAAAAAAATTTCTTTATATAAACTATTATATTATTTGCCAAAAAGTTCATCATATATTCTATTATGAAGTCTTGTTTTTACTAGTTTCATAGCTGAAAAAGCTTGTTTTATAGTTGTTTTATAGTTGCCATAAAAACAGAAAGAATCAACGCATAACGAATTAATCTATCAATCACATGCTAAATTTTAGACTTCCCGAAATTTCTAATATATCCCCCTACGTAGCTCAGATATTGTCCCCCTATTTATGAAAATCTGGATGTAAACTCTGTCCATTTCGAAAATGAGCTTTACATGGCTCTCTTTGTTGGACTTGGTTGATGATGACCGTGGCATCATTCCCTCAAAGATGACTTCTTATAAACCAATCCCAACAGCAAACATTATCGCACATTGACAAGCCAAAGCTTCCACTTCCTCCACTGTTTGTGGTAGTAGGATTTCTTTTGATAAGGCCCCAATAACCCTTCCTTCCGAGTGAGTCTCTAAGAATCACTCTGGTCCCTGCTGCTTATTTCTCTTTGAATATAGAACCATCAAAACTTGCCTTGTAAAAATTGGTTGCAACCTTGTTTATCCTCTCTAGTTACTTGGAATTACAAGAAATTACATCACTTTTCCAAGAAAAAAAATACATCACTTTTCATTATATCTCAATTGGCTCCAAGAAATTACAACATTTCCACCACTCTGTCCTGATTTAAAATACCAATAAAACTTAATATCACGCCCCTTAACCCCAAAATGCATATATCTTTCTAGAACCATGAATTTATATCCAACAAAGCTAAGAAAATTGATCCAACCTATTAACATTTGGTTTGATTTTTGTTAGGAGACTAAAGATTTATTATCTTATACCCCACAATCAACAACTCATTAGAGACTAGAACCCAAATTTCAACTTTGGGGGGCAATGTATGAAGTATGAACCCTTTGTTTATATTAAGAAAAAAAATACTAAGATTCGAGATTAAACAAATTTATGAAAAAATAAAACTCCCTTTCTATTCATTGTTGAAAAAAAAATAATTAAAATGCAAGATCATTATTTCTTAATAAATTCCAACTTAATCATCTATCAACATTAAATTTGACAATCTTTCAAGAATCATCTAAAATTGCTAAAATACTAATTTCATAACAAATTCCTTTTCAATGTATAAAATCTTCTTTGCTTTTGGAATGCCTAATTTTCCCTATTGAACCTGGTTATATAAATTTCACTTCCTCTCATGGATCCCAAAATCAGCCTCTCTCAATTTGGACCTCGGCTCTAAATTAAGAGGTTTTCAGTTGGGTTAGATTAGACGTGGGCTTGCTAGGTTTATACGTAAATGGCCTTGAAGTTTCAAATTGGGCTTGAATTAGATGTGGGCTGATGATTTGTTTATTTCAAAAGGGCTTTGGTATGAGCTTAAAATGTGAGGCTGGTCTTATTGTTTTTGGGTTTAAAGGTGGCATTGGATTTCAAGTTTGGGCCCAAGAGAGGGTGTTGTGACCTGTGAGGCTAAGTTTTGATTTGGATTGATGACTCCACGCGCAATGGACCTTTCGAGATGAGGATGCCAAAAAGAGTGCTAGACAGAGAGGGGCTGATTTTTTTTTTTTTTTGGCTACTGATCATCTGCTAGTGCAGAAAAAAAAATGTAATGGAAAAAAAACAATGTAAAAAAAAAAAAAAAAAAACAATGTATCAGATGATTTTTTTTTTTTTAGTTTAATTATTTTTATCATAATTGTCCTTGACAATTTTGGTTTTATATGTTTGCAATCGATGTTTAGGAAGTTGTAAATTTTATTGCATTGTGCTTATAATAGATTAACTCTTTTAATATAATTTTTGTATGTATATTAACCACCACCTAGAAAATTGAAACAAAGCTCTCAATCTAGCTGGCAACAATAAAACCAGCATTGAAGACCTTCCAAGTTCTAAGTTTTAACACTGACCAGCGATAAGTAAGCATTGAAAACTCCATTAATGCTGGATATATGTGGTCAATTGCTTTATTTTTTTATTTTATTTTTTTTGAGAGGAGAAAAATATCATAGAATTGTTTGTATGATATAAAATTGTAAGATAATAATTTCAAATGGGTCTTTTTATAATTAAATATTACATTAATAATATTTGGTTATTAATTACCAATTTAGTAAATGTTTGATATTTTTTATTTAAAACTTATTATTCTTACCGTGTAATATAACTAACTTATTAAAGCATCACTAAGAATACTACAAATTTTACTGCGTACATCTTACAATTTGACATTTCACTAATAAATAAAAATTAATTCAAACATTCATTTATTTTATATTTTTTAATTGGTGCAAATCATATTCTTGCTGCATCAGTTATTAAGTTTATTTTTATAATAAATTTTGTAGTAGCTCCAACATTTTTATTCACTCACTTAATGAATGGTTATTTGGTTGGATTACTATTGATCTATATTTTTTTTTTTTTTTTTTTTGAATGAGATTACTACAAATTTTACTATAAGAAGCTTACAAACTAATTTAAAAAAATAAGTTAGAAACTAAAAAAATGTAATTTGGTGGCACTTCAACGACTACAAGATAATGAATGAATTTTTGAATTAGTTACTATGATAGATGACACAACAATTTGTAAGACATATATATATATAATAAAATTTGTAATATTTCTAATATCACACATTTTTAAATAAGACTTACATAATAAAAATTTTAATATTTATCATCACTCTTTTTTTTCATTTTAATAGTAGAGGAAAAAAATACAACTCATATTTTTTATTTTAAAATTTTAAAAAAAAACATTTATGTTTTGTTAGGGCCCTACATGCGACATGGAATGTTTCTAAGCCAAAAAACAACAACTTGGAGCTCACATGTTTCTTTTTGCCATAAAATTCAATATCTTGTCTTTATCTTAATTAATTATCACTGTACCATACATCTATTTACATCAGTTTATTTAATTGAAATTGAAAATTTTTGTTGAAAGTATTATAAAATAAAAGTAAAAGGTAACTACCACTGTGCACCCTTGGTGCGAGGTCACTCCACAAGTATAAATGCTTGTGGGGTGTGAGGGGCAAGGGTTAGGATTCAAGTCTCGAAGAGGAAGCTTTACACACATATACACTTAGAAATTCTATCTTGTATCAAAAAAAATGTAAAAGATAGTTGAAATAGTACAATGTGATCTATGAATAGTATCAAAAGTGTAATAAAACCCATAAATAGTAATAACATAAGCTAAATAGTATTAAAAAAAAAAAAACTAACTTTTTAAGCCAACGCTCACCTAATCTACATTTTTTATCTTTTATGGGTTCCATGTGGAGCCCACAACAAAACAACAGCTAATTTATGATTCTCAACTACCAAGACTTGAAAAGTTTTTTTTGATAAACTGTCATTTCATTAAATTAATTAGAACAATAGGAGGTATAAACATCTTGCCTACAAGCTTTCAAGATAGGAGGAGGCAAATCACAGTTATTACACAAGAAACCTACTTTAAGAGCAATAGCATATTTAGCAACTGAATGGACTGCTGAGTTAAGAGATATCTTAACCCAGCAAAACTCACAATTATCAAAAGATACACTCATGTTAGCAGCATCACGAATGATGGAGGAGATGGACCAATCAGATTGTTCTTCTGCTTTAGATAGAGAATCAAAACATATTTTTGAATCCTCCTCCACAATGATATTACACCAATTTTCAGCGATAGTCAAGCTTAGAGCCCACAGAATTGCAACTGCTTCAACTTAAGTAGGAGTGCATAAATCATGAATTTTAGCTCATACCTTTGACACCTCTCCAAACTCATTTCTTGCTACCATAGCTAAGGAGGTGAAAGCTTGTGAGACAGCAGCATCCACATTTAGTTTATATAGTTTTTAGGAGGGGGAATCCATGAAATCAATTCCTCTCCCCTACCATTTTCCTGCTCATGGTCCAAAACATTAAGATATTCCTTTACTCTGTTTTCTGCATTGCATATGGTGGAAATGATGTTCACCTCACTGCCATTATGCCAAACCTGATTCCCGAGATGCCATATAGCTTCCATAGTGACTGCCATTTGAAGTGTACGTAGCTCATCCAAGTTCAAGACCACTTTGAATTCATTTTTTAGTTGTTATGCCCCAACTGCAGCCAAACCAGATGGCCCTTGCTACTTGGTAATGAAAGAATAGATGAGTTGCTATTTCAGGTTCTCTGCCACAAAACACACAATTTGGATCAGATGTCCCTATTCTTATTGCCAAGTTGTTTTTGGTTGGTAACACATTGGACCCAATTCTCCATAGTAACATTTTGATTCTATCATGAGCTTTGATCTTCCATATATTTTGCCATTGTACTATGGACTTCCACAAGGAGGTCTTGGTTAGCCTTATATGCGATTTCACAAAAATAAAAATGCCATTTGCTATATGGAACCCAAATTAGCTTATCAGCTCTGCCCCTCAAAGGAATATGTACTTTTTGGATGGCTTCAACTAACTCAGAATTAAATAGCTCATTTAGCAGAGGTAGATTCTAGCAAGGATCCTCGGTAGATATCAAGTTAGACACCATCAAAGGGTTTCGTTGAATTGAGTCATCCTTTGGATTTGGTTTAAACCCAGCTAGCCAAGGAATCCAAGTGTCCACCCATACGTTAATGACAGCACCATTTTCAACAAGGTAACAAGCTCCCTTAGCAATACAGGGTTTGGCATTTCAATTGCTTTCCAAATTGGGGAAGCATTTTTGGAAGGTTCACTTTGAATCCAATTCTCTCTGACCTTGTATTTGCTTCTTAGTAAATTCATACACAAGTTTCCCTTTTTGAGGCAATCATCTAAGCAAGTTTAGCTAATAGAGCTTTATTAAATCCTTGCTCTTTCTAAATCTCATTCCTCCAGTTCAAGAGATTATTATTATTATTATAACCAAAACCTTTGCCCACAATTTTCCACATGATCATTTTAATTTATAAAAAAATTTAATTTTTTAAACTAAATTGTAAGAGAGTCCTAACACCTCTCTCTCTCTCTCTCTCTCTCTCTCTCTCTCTCTCTCTCTTCCTTAATTCTAAAGTTTTTTCTACGTGAGTCTTCTTTTTTTTCTTTTTCTTTTTTGAAACCTAAAGTGAGTCCTTTTTAAAAAAAAAAAAATCTAACATGTGGTCTTTTTTTAAATTAAATAGAGAGAGTTCTAACAGGAGTCTCTCTCTTTTTCCTTAATCCTAAAGTTTTTTTTTACGTGAGTCTTTCTTTTTTTTTTTTTTTTTCTTCTTTTGAAACCTAAATTGAGTCCTTTTAAAAAAAAAAATCTAACGTTAGGTCTAATTAAAAAAAATTATAATTACTTTTTTTATCCTAATTAACTAAACCTCTCAAAAAGTCAAAAAAAATCGGTTTTATATTATATATAGATAATAATAATGTATGGTAAGCTCTAAAAATATGATAATGCAATTTGTAGATCTACTATCAAGATAACATAAATTAGATTGGTGGTGGATAATAGATTTAATTGCAGTTAAATATTGTGAAGTCATTACCATAGAATAGTCCACGCCAAGATGTGTTATGTGGAACCAATGATATGAAAAAAAAAGAAGATATTTC
>JAGHPS010000659.1:0-45778 GCA_020976635.1 Castanea crenata
TTAAAAGTAAGAATTGATAATGTTAGGAGCCTATCAAACATAGTAAAGTTATATTATTATAATGAAATTACATTTTTTTTATAAATTTTTAATGAGATTACATGTGTCTAAGATTACAAGAATGTTATATTACAATAATGTATC
This sequence comes from Castanea crenata, assembly GCA_020976635.1. NCBI lineage: Eukaryota > Viridiplantae > Streptophyta > Magnoliopsida > Fagales > Fagaceae > Castanea > Castanea crenata. Next base: position 145 of record JAGHPS010000659.1, read on the forward strand.
ATCATATGAGCCAAATGTCATGCAAACCAAATGCCCCCTAAAACAAGGATTGCAAAGCATTAAAAAAATCACAATGAAACCTATTTGGTCTAACATAGTGTCATAGTTTAATATATCTCAAATAAAAACAAAAGCGGCCAAAACATAAACACTTAATTTTGCTGTTATTATGCCTCATGGTTCCCAACATATACACACACATACACACTTTGGGTCTTTTCTTTAAGAGTTATCTACGAACCCAACAAATTGTCACCACATTTTTATGACAACTGTGGTGTCCGCTTACTATAAGTCAAAATAAAATAAAATACTAACCCACCACAACTAAAAATAGGGGAGTTGTGAAAATATTAACCCACCTACAGCTGTGCTCCTCTAACCGTGGCTTAAAGCATGTCTATAGCTGCATTTCATAACTGCGGCTATAGACATGCTTTAAGCCACGGTTAGGGGAACACGGCTATAGACAACATTATAGCCGCGTTTTTGTAAAACGCGGCTTTAGGTGTGCCTATGACCGCGTTTTTTAAATGTAGCTATAGGACATCTTTTAAAAAAAAATTATAAAAAAAATTCTGAATGTCTATTGCCTCGTTTTGTAAACGCCGCTAAAAACACCAAAAAAACGCGGCTATAGATCTAATCTATAGTTGCGTCTAGTGTCACGCGACTATAGGTATATCGTTGTAGCCACGTTTTTGAAACACGAGGCTATAGGGTATTTACAGTCCATTTTTAGTAAACACGGCTAAAAAAAATATGGCTATAACTAGCATTTTTTGTAGTGTCTCAAGCAATGTCACCATGAATTGTAGAGTACCCTCTTTTGTTTGTCCCAATCCAAGTAATCAGTATCAAAGAATTGTCACAATTTTGTAGAGAATTCATAAAACCCTAACACGCAAACACAAATATCATCAAAACATCATATATTGTGCACATTCGAATAAGCAATAGCGTATAATGAAGCCCATAGACTTGTAGGTAACTCACCTAAAAAAAAAAGACTTGTAGGTAACTTATAGATCACTTTCTGAAGCTACTTTCAAAGACACAAAAAATCTAAACAAATTGTCTAAATACATACTTATAATACTTATCAGCAATAACAAAAGTAGCTATTAGTATTAGCTTTGTACTAAGTTGAAATTTAAACCACATTTATCAACGACCAAAACGATCCTTGAACACAAAGTGGTATCTTATCGGCAATAATTCACGAGAAAGGACCACTCAAAACTAAATTATAAACTTGATAATAATAACTGCTAGAGCAGCCTCCTCAATTGTAAAATTAGGTATGTGAGCAGAGCTTGTTTATAAATCTATTAATATAGGATTCAGTAAATTTGTACTCACAATGGATGGTACTAAGGTCACATGTGACAATGCTTACATTACATTGGATGGTTACTAACATCACATTGAGTAGCATCAACACCATCTGGATTCTCACCACGTTAAACAAAAGTATTCCATTGGATTTTTGGACTTTTTGCCTTGACAATGTGGACGTTGTTTATAAAAATAACAATTGTGTGACATTGCACAACGCTAGAGTGGAGTGTGTGTGTGGTGAATATTTTACCTATGTCATTTTGTTTAGGAATATAGAAGTCCAAGTAGAGGCATATCAATTTATTCACAGGGTCTTATTTCGTGCGCTAAAATCAACAACCCACGGTTTTTTAAAAATAGAAATTATGAAGTTAGGACTCTTTTCCCTTGATTTCTATAGTGGGTGGTCTTTGGTCGGCTTCCATGGCTGCCGATGTGGCTTTGGATTGAGGAGTGGAGGAGGCTGGGAGTCGGCAGAGAGGATGGGTTTGTGAGATAGAGAAATGGGAAATTCTTATCATTCCACGGTCTGTCGCACGGCTAGGCCTGGGTTTGGTCTCCACCCGGCGGCTAAGCTTGTGGGCTCTCCTCTTCCCCTTCTCTCTTTCCGTCGTTTAAACAAATAGCACATTTGTTTTTTTTTTTTTTTAATCAGGTCAATGCCTTTTCAATTTCATCTAAGTGGAAATTATTTTTAATTAAAAACATGTCATGTCATTAAAAAAATGCTACATCATTGTTTCGTTAGCCACACTAAGTAACACCGTTAACAATAGTTAGTAAAAGGACCAATACAACTTAGTTTTAAAACTTAAGGGACTAATTATGCTCACTGGGACCAATTGCGCTACATAGTAAACTTCAGGGACCAATAGTGCAATTTCGCCTTTTAAAAAACCCAAGTCCTCTAAGACTCGATATCTAGCTGGAGTCCATGTGGATGCAATTGACAACAAATAGAGTATTTAATTGTTCACATGTAAATCGACTCTTAGAAATTCGATTTTCAGGTGGCCGCTACGCTGAAAAAGTGTCACATCAGATCTGTTCAAAACATGAAATCGAGTCTCAGAGGCTCGATTTATAGGTTCAAAATCGACTCTCTAAGAGTTGAGATGTTAGTATTATATAAACTTTCGAAACAGTACCTACTAACTATATTCGTGAGCAATTATGGCTAATGGCCCATTTTCGCCTGCAAGCGGAACCATAACTAGTAAACTTTTAATATATTTATTATTTTTGTTAAGTTTTTGGAATGGTTTGTGTTTAAGTCTGTTCTATTTTTTTTGGTCTCTATGTTAGATTTGATTTGTTATGGATATTTGGGTTACATTAGCAAAATATCTACTGCAATCAAAAAGCTTAAACGGTGCTTAAAGCTATTCTTCTTATTAGGAAAAATGGGTCAAGAGCCTCAACAATGACAAGGTATATCTTTTCTCTCTCGCATTGCTTGGTTATGTTTTTGAAATTTGTTGCAACCACTTCGGTTCTAAACATCTTGTTACCAAAATGTGTGTTAAGTTTCAAATTTAGGGTAGATGTTAATTTTTTTTTTAATTTGTTTTATATAAGATAGAAATTCTGTTTCTAGTCATAATTTACATGTATATGGATGTGAAACTCAGTTCTAGATACTTGAATTTTGGTCATAGGCCTCTCACACTTCATAACATCAACACTTATTTTTATGGAATGAACGTTGCCCAAGGCTACATGGCGGTAGATGTTAAATTTTAGGTAGTTGCTCTCTTCATTTGAAAGAAAACTATATAAATATTTTAAATTAATGTTGTTTAATGTTGACATTTTTGTCATATAAAAGACCTTCAATTTAGTAATATTTAGAGTATAAGTTTATTAAATATATAAATAAATCTCTTTAGCACTTTTTTTTTTGTTTCTAAAAGTTAAAATATACGCACTGTATATTAAACGAGTTAAAGAATATTTGAGAGTATATGATACTGAAATACAATAATACATTTAGCTTGACTCCTCTAGAGAAAATACATTTCGCTTGTCTAGTCTACTATTGACATTAGTTGACTGAGTTTTTTTTTTATTCAACCATCAGAAACTTTACTAGTTGAACTAATTGAAACCCACAAATAACACAATAAGATATTATACATCACAATGCTCATTAGTGTCAAAACTAAAATTTAATTCAACAATGGAACACAAAGTACTGCACAAATAGTAGTTCACAAGGCATGTTCATGTGCACATTCACTTTATAGAAGCAAATAAACCTTTGAAAACGTGTTGTATATACAAGAACTAAATTCGTGTATTCTCACAAAACTTTGAAACATGTGTGTGCAGGTTTGGCCTCGATGACAAAGGTTTAGGCTTTGCCACTCCTTCTATATATGCATCCTAACTATACTTTCTAGTTCTTTGTTCACCTTATTTCTAGTCTGTTGCTCATTGGTGTAATTGTAAAGTTGCAATGGATATCCTTCCAAACCTGCTTTACGTTTGTGGTCCTATCTATTTCGTTTCTGCCTGTCTTCCTTATATTTAGACAAAAGTCCACTCGATTCCAAGTTACCACCTGGTAAAAAGGGTGGACTGATCATTGGAGAAAACATTGGAATTTGTTCGGCTGGACAAAGGGGAACCCCAGAGATGTTCATTAAGGAAGAATGAGAAAATACTCTCAGGATCTCTTTCAAACCTCACTGTTGGGGGAGAATTTGGCTGTGTTGTGTGGTGCTTCAGGAAACAAGTTTTTGTTCTCCAACGAGAAAAAAATATGTCACCGCTTGGTGGCCACGATGCATACAGAAGGTAGTGTTTGAATCTGAAGAAAAACTATAACAACAGTGATTCTACTAAATTACGTAGCCTTGTGGTATTGAATTTCTAAGCCTGAAGCTCTTCACAATTTCATACCTATCATGGACTCCATGGCAAAGGAACACCTTGGAGACAGCATTGGTGTCCTTACAAACAGAGTCAAGATTTTGTCACTGTCATTGAAGTATACCTTGCAGTGGCTCTGTCGATTGTTATGAGTATCACAGATCCTACCATGTGTCAAAAATTTTCTGATCCCTTTAACCTTGTCAAAGCTGGTACACGTGTCTGTGCCTATAAATATTCCAGGTACAGCCTACAATCGTGCCTTAAAAGGAGGCAAAGTTTATTCGCCAAGAGATTTTAGCACTCATCAAATAGAGGAAGAAAGAGCTAGCAGAGAACAAAGGGACAGGTTGCTCTCTGCCTTATTGACTCATACACTCCTTGCATCAGATGAGAACGGTAGAGCTTTGGACGAGATGACAATTGCTGGAAACATTTTGGGCTTACTTATTGGTAGCCATGATACCACTAGTTCTGCTATCACATCCGTGTTGAGTATCTAGCAGAGTTCCCTCATGTTTACAATCTGGTCTTGCAAGGTACTCCTTCTAAACATGCTATCTACAATTGCTATGGCTAGCCTATCTACCCACTTTACCATATATTGCAGAAATATATGTGAAGTATACTTTACCTCAATAATTTTTTATTTAGATTAATATTTTAATATTTTCACATTTAGATTAAACATTCTAGATCTTCTTAAAACATAAGTGCTAAATTTTGTACTAATTATATTGTAATACTATTGATTCATAACACATTTTATGGATAATTATAATCCTGATAATCTTGAAATTTTGCAAACGCGGAGGAATATATCGGAAAAATGATAGAGTTTACCTTCAAACTGGATTGGAGGTACCTCAAACCCCAACATGACAATTCAAATGATCATTATATGTCATATGACCAATTTTTTTTAGAGGAAGTCACATGACCAATTAGAATACATCACATTCCTTGTTTAAATAATTTAATAACTCATGATTTAATATTTATGTGAATAGTCAAATGCTAGATTTCACACAATTTACTTAAGTGGGGTGTATATAGGGAGAGATAGTTTGGGTTAGGTATACATGGGCTTACAACAATAGAATTGAGCTTCTTGAGTCTACACAAATACACCTAATACCTCTAACAAGCAAAAAAGTATGTGTTTCCAATGTGTCTAGGTTTTGTGTTTTAAGTTTGTGATTAAGGATGTTTTAATTCATAGTTTTTCTCCAAACAAAAATCTTGACTTCGTCACAGATGCCTTATAATTGCTGGGTGAGGTTAATCTACTATAATGCCCCAATCTTTAGTGGCCATACGCTAGCTAATAATAAGAAATTCAAAAACTTTATTTAGTATGCTGCATGTAGCTCTTCTCACAAGTGACACATGATGCTATTTGGAAAGATTAATCTAATGAAAATGGGGTATATTATTAAGCAGAACAAATGGAGATTGCAAGATCCAAAGGTCCAAAGGATTTGTTAAATTGGGATGACATTAAAAGATGAAGTACTCCTGGAATGTAGCATGTGAGTCAATGAGGCTATTATCGCCTGGTCAAGGAGCATTCAGAGAGGTTATACATGAATTTACTTACAGAGGTTTTACTATCCCTAAAGGGTGGAAGGTAAGTTTCATTAACAATACATAAGCCAAATTATACTTAGTGTAATGAGATCTGAATCCATATTTTAATGGTAATGCTTATAGTTCTGAATCCATATTTTGCAGACATTTTGGACTGTACATTCGACACACAAAAATCCTAAAAACTTTCCAGATCCTGAGAAATTTGATCCATCAAGATTTGAAGGGAATGGCCCAGCACCTTACACTTTTGTACCATTTGGAGGAGGACCACGAATGTGCGCCGGAAGGGAGTATGCTCGTTTACAAATACTAGTGTATATGCATAATGTGGTGACAAGATTCAAGTGCGGAGAAAGCAATTCCAAATGAAAAGATTACTTACCACTATCCATCAGTTCCAGTTCATGGTCTTTCCCGTTATCCTTAAACCTCATAACTTTAGATTGAGTTAAAGCCTCTAGTGATAACTATCTCTATATTTAAAGTATAGGAAATACTACAAAGGTTCAATAATTGACCTGGTAATGAATGGCATTGGTATTACTTGAACAACATAATAACACACCAGCTTAAAGGCTCATGTAATGAAATTTGTAGTATCTTTATTATCACTTTTTTGTGTAAGCTTACAAACAGTGTATCATAAATCACAAAACTAATTCAGACATTTGACTATGTGCAATGCTAGCAATACTACAACAATAGAAGTTTTATAAATTGATATGACATCAATTAAATAAAAGTTATTATGACATTCATTTATTTTGCTCTTGAAGTCAATCAATCATATTGTAAGACATATGTAATAAAATTTATTATAATTTTAGCTTTTTTTTTTAAAATTTTATTTACTAATGTGGCTAAACACATTACTATTATATCAATTTGCGAGTTTTTTTTTTTTTTGTTATAACGTTGAACGGTAACTAAGCACTTTCTTTATATTTTCTCTAATTAGTTTGCAAGGCCTATAGGGGACAAGGACCCAAGCAGCGTGAAAGCCATTTTCTGTTTTTTTTTTTAAATAAATTTGCTTTTTTAATTGTTGGGTGCCAAAAGCTTTATGTTTTTTTTTTTTTTTTTTTGAATAGTTGTAGAGAGGGAAAATTCCCGACCTATCACAAGCTGACACATTCATACTATCAAGTCCACAAAATACAACCAATTACAAAGCGCCACGTACTGCTGCTAGGTTTTGCCATCACTATTCAGAAACCAATAGAAATTCGCCAAGTGTCCATTGAAATGAAGGCATGAAACTGCATCAGCAGGTGTAAGCGATGAACACAAGCAGCCTCGCACGTGTAAGGCAGTGACACAAGCACTCAGCACGTGTAAGCGATGACATAAGCGACCAATCAGCTGTGACAAGTGTCACCAATCAGACTCCGCCACGTGTCGCTCACCTACCCCTAAACTCCTATAAATAGAAGCCTTCCTAAGACATTTAAGAGAACACAAGAAGGAGGAGGAGAACAACACACAGAGACAGGACAGGAGACAGAAGGAAGAAGATATCTTGAGTTCAGAAATCCAGAAGCTCTGCCGGAATCAAACCCCGAAGCCTCCAAGAACTCCAAGAACTTCAACCTCGAATACAAACAACATTCGAAGTAAAGTCATCCAAACAACCTGTCTAGATCTCAAAGTTCACTGGAATCAAGCTCAAAAGCCTCCAGAAACCTCAACAAACTACAAATCGGTGAAGCTCTACGGATTCAGCCTCCAAAGCCCCGAAGAACTTCCACCACAACCTTCAAATACGAAGAACAATCAAAGAGGAATCATCCAAATCGTATTTCTAGATCTCAAAGTTCACTGGAATCAAGCTCAAAAGCCTCCAGAAACCTCAACAAACTACAAATTGGTGAAGCTCTACGGATTCAAGCCTCCAAAGCCCCGAAGAACTTCCACCACAAACCTTCAAATACGAAGAACAATCAAAGAGGAATCATCCAAATCTTATTCCTAAATCTCAAAGTTCACTGGAATTAAGCTCAAAAGCCTCCAGAAACCTCAACAAACCACAAATCGGTGAAGCTCTACGGATTCAAGCCTCTAAAGCACCGAAGAATTTCCACCACAAACCTTCAAACACGAAGAACACACGAAGAACACGAAGAACATACGAAGAACACGAAGAACAAAGGATTTCTAACAAGCTCATAGCCAGAGATTCATCGTAATTCCGTTTCAAAGATCTTCGATCCATTCTTCAGCTAAATCGAAGAATATCTTATGTTCAAATCAAAATCACATTACCACAATTACAATCAATAATCTTTCAAGGAGATCGAATCAGAGGATCATTCTTTTGTAATTACAAGAATTGTACCACACATCTATCAATACAAATTTGTATTTGTGAAACTATTTTACTTGTTTGATTTATTTCGAACCAAGAAATTTAGTCGTCCACAATAGTATTTAAGCTTGCCTTAAGCATTGAATATAAATCCTGCTAGTCTTTCTTTAAAAATAGGCAAAAAAAAAAAAAAAAAAAAAAAAAGTGCAGCAAGTGAAAAGGAAAAGGCAGTGCTTCAAGGGCCACATCATTCTGCAGGAAAATCAAAATATTCCGCCAGCAAATTCCTTAAATCTGCAGTGATTCATAGTTAATAGTTATGGTGATTTAACACGTAAGACTGCATGAGCAATAAACTATATCTTTTTCATTTCTTTGAAAATTTTACCTACTCTTGGTTTGAAATTTGAATATCTATTAATAGAGACTGTGTGAGCATAAAATATATCCATTTCATTTCTTTGAAAGTTTTACTTACTCTTGATTTGAAATTTGAATATTCTATAACAAGTTAGAAAGCATTCCATTAAAACTTTCGTCATAGATTCAGAACCAATCAGCAATATTCACGTTGACTTCTAATAGTTTTCTACAACATGATGACTTCTAATTGATACTATATCTATTTGTAAAACTTCTATAGTTTAGTATTGCTAGCATTGCAAATAGTTAAGTGTCTGAATTAGTTTTTTGCGATTTATGATCACTGTTTGTAAGCTTACACAAAAAAGTGATAATAGAGCTACTACAAATTTTATACATGAGCCTTTAAACTGGTGTGTTTATTATGTTGTTGAAGTAATACCAATGACATTCATTACCATGTCAATTATTAAACCTTTGTAGTATTTCCTATACTTCAAATATAGAGATAGTTATCACTAGAGGCTTTAACTCAATCTAAAGTTCATGAGGTTTAAGGATAACGGGGAGACCATGAACTGGAAAGGAGGATAGTTGGTAAGTAATCTTTTCATCTGGAATTGCTTTCTCCCACTTGAATCTTGTCACCACATTATGCATATACACTAGTATTTCTAAACGAGCATACTCCCTTCCGGCGCATATTCGAGGTCCTCCTCCAAATGGTACAAAAGTGTAAGGTGCTGGGCCATTCCCTTCAAATCTTGATGGATCAATTTCTCAGGATCTGGAAAGTATTTAGGATTTTTGTGTGTCGAATGTACAGTCCAAAATGTCTGCAAAAATATGGATTCAGAATTCTAAGTATTACTTTTAAAATATGGATTCAGATCTCATTACACTAAGTATAATTTGGCTTATGTATTGTTAATGTAACATACCTTCACCCTTTAGGGATAGTATAACCTTGTAAGTAAATTCATGTATAACCTCTCTGAATGCTCCTTGAGCAGGCGATGATAGCCTCATCGACTCACATGCTTACATTCAAGAGTACTTCATCTTTTTAATGTCATCCCAATTTAACAAATCCTTTGGACCTTTGGATCTTGCAATCTCCATTTGCTCTGCTTAACAATATACCCCACTTTTTCATTAGATTAATCTTTCCAAATAGCACCATGTGTACTTGTGCGAAGAGCTACATGCAGCATACTAATAAAGGTTTTTGAATTTCTTATTATTAGCTATATATGGCCACTAAAAGATTGGGGCATTATAGTTGATTAACCTCACACCAGCAATTATAAGGCATCGGTGATGAAGTAAGAATTTTGTTTGGAGGACAAAATATGAATTAAAAAATCCTTAATTACAAACTTAAAACACAAACACAGACACCTTGAAATCACATACTTTTTGCTGGTAGAGGTATTAGGTTTATGTGTGTAGGCCCAAGAAGCCCAATTCTATTGTAAGCTCATATATACCTAACCCAAACTATCTCTCCCTATATAAATCCTACTTAAGTAAATTGAAAATCTAGCATTTGACTAGTCACATAAATATTAAAATCATATGAGTTATTAATTATTTAAACAAGGAATGTGATGTATTAAATTGGTCATGTGACTTCCTCTAAAAAAAAATTGGTGCATATGACAAAATACATATAAATGATCATTTGAATTGTCATGTTGTGGGTTTGAGGGTAAACGATAGAGTTTGAAGGTAAACTCTATTATTTTATTCATATACTCTCCGTGCTTGCAAAATTTCAAGATTATTAAAATTAATAATTATCCATAAAATGTGTTATGAATCAAATAGTAAATAAAATATAATTAGTAAAAAATTAGCACTTATGTTTTAAGAAGATCCAGAATGCTTAATCTAGGTGCATTTGGGAACATATTATAAAGCCAGTTTATTTTACTATTTAGCTTATTTTTGCTACTATTCATGGGTCCCAATGTACTATTTCGACTAGCTTTTACTTTTATTTATAGTGTTTTCAGCAAAAAGTTTTCAGTTTCAACTAAATAAGCTGTTCCTAAAACAGATGTGAAAATTTTAAAATATTAATCTAATAAAAAAATATTGAGTAAAGTAACATTAACAAAGTGCTACACCAGTGTTACTTCATGTATATTTCTGTAATAAATGGTTAAGTGGTAGAGATAGCTAGCCATAGCAAGTGTAGATAGCATGTTTAGAAAAGTACCTTGCAAGACAGATTGTAAACATGAGGGAACTCTGCTAGATACTTCAACACGGATGTATAGCAGAACTAGTGGTATCATGGCTACCAATAAGAAAGCCCAAAATGTTTCCCGCAATCATCATCTCGTCCAAAGCTCTACCGTTCTCATCTGATGCAAGGAGTATATGAGTCAATAAGTCATGAGCAACTGTCCCTTTATTCTCTGCTAGCTCTTTCTTCCTCTCTTTGATGAGCGCTAAAATCTTTTGGCGAATAACTTTGCCTCCTTTTAAGGCACGATTGTAGGCTGTACCTGGAAGATTTATAGGCACAGACACTGTACCAGCTTTGACAAGGTCAAAGGGATAAGAAAATGTTGTCACATGGTTAGGATCTGTGATACTCATAAACAACCTACAAGCCAATGCAAAGGTATACTTCAATGAGACTGACAAAATCTTGACTTGTTTGTAAGGACACCAATCTGTCTCCATGTGTTCCTTTGCCATGGAGTCCATGATAGGTATGAGATGTTGAAGAGATTCTGGCTTTAGAAATTCAACCAAGAGGCTACGTAATTTAGTAGAATCATTGTTGCTATAGTTTTCTTCAGATTCAAGCACTACCTTCTGTATGCATCGTGGCCACCAAGCGGTGACATATTTTTTCTCGTTGGAGAACAAAAACTTGTTTCCTGAAGCACCACACAACACAGCCAAATTCTCCCCATACAGTGAGGTTTGAAAGAGACCCTGAGAGTATTTTCTCATTCTTTCCTTAATGAACATCTCTGGGGTTCCCCTTTGTCCAGCCGTACCAAATTCCAATGTTTCTCCAATGATCGGCCAACCCTTTTTACCAGGTGGTAACTTGGAATGAGTGGACTTCTGTCTAAATATGAGGAAGACAAGGAAGAACGAAATAGATACGACCACAATGTGAAGCAGGTTTGGAAGGATATCCATTGCAACTTTAACAATTACACCAATGAGCAAGACCAGAAAATAACGCGAACAAAGCGATAGAAATTAAGTATAGTTCGGATGCATATATAGAGGGAGTGGCAAAGCCTAAAATTTTGTCAACGAGGCCCAACCTGCACATATTTTCAAAGTTTTGTGAGAATAACACGAATTAGTTTCTTGTATATTAGACACGTTTTCAAAGGTTTATTTGCTTCTATAAAGTGAATGTGCACATGAACATGCCTTGTGAACTACTATTTTGTGCAGTGCTTTGTGGTCCGCTGTTGAATTAAATTTTAGTTTTGACACTAACGAGCATGTGAGGTATAATATCTTACGTGTTACTTAGTAAGTTTCAGTTAGTTCAACTGGTAAAATTTCTTATCGTTGAATAAGAGACCTAGGGTTCAATTTCCGTCTGTATAAAAAACCGATTGGTGTCTTGGTCTAGTAATAAAGAATATTATCAAGAGTAAATGTCATAGGTTAAAACTTTCTAAAAAAAAAAAATCTTATATGTTACTTTAGGTTTAGGAAATTTCACTTGGTCGAAACATTTAATGCGGTCATCATAAGTTTAAAAGTTATTTAATATATTAAGGTTAATTGAGGTTTAGGGCACAATTTGGGGTTGCCAAAAACCAATCAAGGTTTTATGGAAAATCAAACTCGGTCAACTAATCTAGTTAGTGGTGGACTAGACAAGCTAAATGTATTTTCTCTAGAGGAGTCAAGCTAAATGTATTATTGTATTTCAGTATCACTAACTCTCGATATCTTTAACTCTTTTAATATAAATGCGTATTTGTAACGACCCAAGAAAAACGCTAGCCACATCTGTGCTATATCTCAAAAGGATAAGTCACAATTGAGGCTCTTTGTAGTTGTTAATAAAGCTCAGATCAACCCAGTAAATACCTGATGTGGGACTTATTACACATCCACACACATCATACAATCAATTAAATTAGGGCATCACAATCTCCCCTACTAAAATCCCTAACATTCTCGTTAGGGCTCACTTTATGGAATAGTGTCTCCGAGCCCACATAGAGTTACCGAGTTAGCTCTGATACCATATATAACGATCCAAGGAAAAGCGTTAGCCACATCTGTGTTATACCTCAAAAAGACTAGTCACAGTTGAGGCTCTTTGTAGTTGTTAATAAAAATCAAATTAACCCAGTAAATACTCGATGTGAGACTCATCACACCCACACATCACACAATCAATTAAATTTGAGCATCATAGTATTATTTTATTTTTTAGAAAACAAAAAAAAAGTGCTAAAGAGATTTATTTATATATTTTATAAACTTATACTCTAAATACTCCTAAGATGAATGTCTTCTATATGACAAAAATGTCAACATTAAACAACAATAAATTAAAAATATTTATAATTTTCTTTCAAATGAAGGGGGCAGTACCTAAAATTTGACATCTACCACTGCGCAACTTTGATACGACGATCATTCCATAAGTATAAATATTTATGGGTGTGAAGTGTGAGAGGCAATGGCCAAAATTCAAATATTTAGAAGAAAACTTCACACATATATACATTTAGATTATGCTAGAATAGAATTTCTATTTTATATATTAAAAAAATTAACATCTACTTAAATTTGAAACTTAACACACATTTTGGTAACAAGATTTTATTTTATTTTATTTTTTGATTTCTTACGGCAAGACTAATACTATTTACCAAACAAATGGACGGTAGAAAACAAAGTAGTCAAACATTATACATATTTACAAAATTACAGTCTTTTTTTTTTTCCACGTTTAATGTTATTAGATGTTATGATATGACATGTGAGAAAGGTATGGAAATGTGTGTAAATAGATTTTTTTTTTTTTTTTTATGATTCTCTTAGCAAAAAACTTTTTTTCGAAAAGTATAAAAAAATGTTAGAAAAATAAGTTACGCCTAGATAGTATTAAAAAGTACAGTAAAACACATAAATAAGTAAAAATAAATTAAGTATGTGTTTGGCAAAAATTAAAAATTCAACTTATTTTACTATTCAGCTTATCTTAGTTACTATTCATGGACCCTAATGTACTTTTTAGTATTATTTATAGATCTCACTTTTCTATTTTAGCTAACTTTTACCTTTATTTACAGTACTTTGAACAAAACATTTTCAATTTCAACAAAATAAGCGGAACTCAAACAGACACTAAAATTACAATAAACTAAAAGTTTCAATCTACTCCAAACAAACACTGAAGGTGTGTTTGGATATTGATTATTTGTTAAAACTGAAAAATTATTGCTGATAATACAGTAGATAAAGATAAAAGTTAGTTGAAATAGTACAGTGGGCTCCATAAATAGTGTAAAAAAGAAGGGATGTGCATGGGTTGGATTAGGTGGGTAAAGACCAATATTTTTATCCAATCCGCCACTAACCCACCAAAGACTAAATTTGGCGGATTGGTTACAAATTTTGGTGGTTTCAACTCGGCAAGTTCGAGAGGTTGGCGTTAGCAACATTTTTTTTATTTAAATTATCACGAACTATAATTTGTTATTAAATAATCTCAAAATATATCTAATACACAATTGATAGAAACGAATCAATTGATAGAAACTGAAATAAAAAGACAAAGACAGATTAAACAATATAAGACAACAAAGCAATTACATACCTTTGTGGCTATCAGTGAAGAATTAAAATGATAAGAAATAAGCTTAAAAAAGGTTAAAGAAGAAAGAGGAAGGGAAAGGCAGTCGACCGTGGCTGATGGTGAAAGCCAAAACTGAAAGGTATATAAATACAGAGTGTATACTTAGTATATACGGCTGAAGTAAAGGGGATGAGTGATAGGTAGGGGTGTTTAGGGTTTCAATGTTGACTTTTTAGACTTTGTATAAGGATTTTTTTGAAGACTGATTTTGTTTAGGGAATTGATTTGTTAATTAGTTGTAAAAATTTATTAGGAGAATTGATTAACTTTAAATACTTAAAAATTTGAACTAATATATGTCATGTGGTCAAATGCATTTAGTTATTTTAAAAAAATAAAATTTCTTTAACTTTGTAGTGAATGTCAACTTTACATGTTTTTTTTTTCTTTTTATTTATTTTATTAAGAGATATCCACTAACTTCAGGATGTGTGATCCACTTTCCTCCACTTCATAATTTATATATTTTAAGAATGATCTATATAATCATTGTTAATTGATATATTTACCATTGTATGAAAAATTTGTTTAACAATTATGGTGTCATCATATTGCATCTAAGCTTGTATCCATGTAGATGCTTCCATGCCTAAGGCCCATTAAATATTTATTTGTAACAAATTAATGAGAGAGTTACTATAATTACTCTGGGGTCCCTCATGTCCTCCCCATTTTTCACTTAAAAACCTAATCAATTTATTTTGGAGAAAATGTGTAGCATATGTCATGTGGGCAAATTCATTTAGGTATTTTTTAAAAATATAATTTTTTTTAGCTTTGCAGTGATTGCCAACTTTGCATGTTTATTTTTCTTTTTATTTATTTTTTTAAGTGATATCCACTAACTTAAGGATGTGCGATCCACTTTCCTCCACTTCCATAATTTATTTATTTTTTGATATATATTTTAAGAATGATATATATAATCATTATTGATAGATATATTTACCATTATATGAAAAAACTGTTTAACAATATATAGAAAATATAAATATATTTAAGAATTAATTAATAAACTTATTGTACCGTACTTGTGTCCTTATTTTCTAAAAATTGCAGTGTCATCCTATTGCATCTATGCTTATATCCGCGTAGATGCTTCCTAGCCTAAGGCCAATTAAATATTTATTTGTAAAAAATGAAAGAGTTACTATAATTACTCTGGGGTCCCTAATGTCCTCCCCTATTTTTCACTTAAAAACCTAATGAATTTATTTTGTAGAAAACGTGTAGAATATGTCATGTGGTCAACTGCATTTATTTATTTTATAAAAATAATTTTTTCAACTTTGCAGTGAATGCCAACTTTACATTTTTTTTTTTCAAATTTTTTTTAATGATATCCACTAACTTAACAATGTGTGATCCACTTTCCTCTACTTCCATAATTTTTATTTTTAATATAGATTTTAAGAGTGATATATATAATCATTATTAATTGATATATTTACCATGATATAAAAAAATTGTTTAACAATATATAGAAAATATAAATAAAAATATATTTAATAATTAATTAATAAGCTTATTCTACCGTACTTGTGTCCTAATTTTTTAAAATTGTCATTTTATCGTATTGCATCATGCTTGTATATGTGTAGATGCTTCCAAACCTAAGGCCAATTAAATATTTATTTGTAAAAAATGAAAGAGGTTATTATAATAACTCTGCGGTCCCTCATCTCCTCCCCTATTTTTCACTTAAAAGCCTAATTAATTTATTTTGGAGAAAACGTGTAGCATATGTCATTTGGTCAAATGCATCTATGTATTTTTTAAAAATATAATTTTTTTCAGCTTTGAAGTGACTACCAACTTTACATGTTTTTTTTTTAATTTCTTAAGTGAAATCACTAACTTAAGGATGTGTAATCCACTTTCCTACACTTCCATAATTTATCTATTTTTTATATATTTTAAGGGTGATATATATATATATATATATATATATATATATATATATATATATCATTATTAATTGATAATTTGCCGTTATATGAAAAAAACATTTAACAATATATAGGAAATAAAAGAAATAAAAATTATTTAATAATTAATATAAAACTTATTGTACGTACTTGTGTCCTAATTTTTAAAAATTGCGTGTCATATTGCGTCTATGCTTTATCTGTGTAGAGGCTTCCTAGCCTAAGGCCCATTAAATATTTATTTGTAAAAATGAAAGAGTTACTATAATTATTTGGGGTCCTAATGTCTCCCCATTTTTCACTTAAAAACTAATCAATTTATTTTGTAGAAAAATGTGGCATATGTCATGTGGTCAAATGCATATATTTATATAATTTTTTTTAACTTTGCAGTGAATACCAACTTTACATGTTTTTTTTTTCTTTTTATTTATTTATTTTAAGTGAATCCACTAAGTTAAGATGTGTGATCCACTTTCCACTTCCATATTTATTTATTTTAATATATATTTTAAGAGTGATATATATATATATATATAATAATTTATATATTTACCATTTAAAAATATTTTAACAAATATAGAAATTTAAATTAAAATATATTTAATATTAATTAAAAAGTTATTCTACCGTACTTGTGTACTAATTTTTTAAAAATTGGTTGTGTCATGTATTGCATCTATGCTTTATCTGTGTGATGCTTCCTAGCCTAAGGCCCATTAAATATTTATTTGTAATAATGAAAGAGTTACTATAATTACTTTGGGTCCCTCATCCTCCCCCATTTTTCACTTAAAACCTGATCAATTTATTTGTAGAAAACATGTGGCATATGTCACGTGGTCAAATGCATTTATATAAATTTTTTTTAACTTTGCAGTGAATGCCAACTTTACATTTTTTTTTTCTTTTTATTTTTTTTTAAGTGATATCCACTAACTTAAGGATGTGATCCACTTTCCTAACTTCCATAATTTATTTATTTTTAATATATATTTAATAGTGATATATATATATATTTTTAATTGATTATTTACCATTTGAAAAAACTGTTTAACAATATATAGAAAAAATAAAATATATTTAATATTAATTAATAAACTTATTCTACGTACTTGTGTCCTAATTTTTAAAAATGTGGTGTCATGTTGCGTCTATGCTTGTATCCATGTAGATGCTTCCTAGCCTATGATCCATTAAATATTTATTTGTAATAAATGAAAGATTTACTAAATTACTTGGGTCCCTCATCTCCTCTATTTTTCGCTTAAAACCTAATCAATTTATTTGGAGAAAATTGGCATATGTCATGTGGTCAAATGCATTATCTTTTTCAAAATATATTTTTTTTAACTTTGCAATGAATGCCAACTTTACATGTTTTTTTTTATTTTTTTTTAAGTGAAATCAACTAAGTTAAGATGTGTGATCCACTTTCCTCCAGTTCCATAATTTATTTATTTTTTCATATATTTTAAGAGTGATATATATATATATATATATAATTATAATATTATTTACCAATATATAAAAAATATTTAACAAATATAGAAAATAAATAAAATATATTTAATAATTAATTAAAAACTTATTGTACCGTACTTGTGTCCTAATTTTTAAAAATTGCTGTGTCATCCTATTGCATCCATTTTATCTGTAGATGCTTCCTAGCCTACGACCCATTAAATATTTATTTGTAATAAATGAATGATTTACTACAATTACTCTGGGGTCCCTCATCTCCTCCCCTATTTTTCGCTTAAAAAACTAATCAATTTTGGAGAAAATGTGTAGCATATGTCATGTGGTCAAATGCATCTATTTCTTTTTTAAAAATATATTTTTTCTTTAACTTTGCAATGAATGCCAACTTTAATTTACATGTTTTTTTTTTTTTTTTTTTTAAGTGATATCCACTAACTTAAGGATGTGTGATCCACTTTCCCACACTTCCATAATTTATATTTTTAATATATATTTTAAGGGTGATATATATATATATATATATATATATATATATTCATTATTAATTGATATTTACCATTATACGAAAAAACTGTTTAACAATATATAGAAAAAAGAAATAAAAATATATTTAAGAATTAATAAAAAAAATTATTCTACTGTACTTGTGTACTAATTTTTAAAAAATTGACGTGTCATCGTGTTGCATCTATGCTTCTATCCGTGTAGATGCTTCCAACAATTACTTTGGGGTACATCATGTGCTCCCCTATTTTTTACTTAAAAAACTAATCAATTTATTTTGGAGAAAATGCGTAGCATATGTCATGTGGTCAAATGCATCTATTGATTTTTTAAAATATAATTTTTCTTTAACTTTGCAGTGAATATCAACTTTACATTATTTTTCTTTTTATTTATTTTTTGAGTGAAATCAACTAAGTTAAGGTTGTGAGATCCACATTCCTCCACATCCATAATTTATTTATTTTTTAATAATATTTTAAGAGTGATATATATAAGCAATATTAATTTATAAATTTACCATTATAAAAAATATTTTTAGCAATATATAGAAAAACAAAAATTAAAATATATTTAATAATTAGCTAACAAACTTATTTTACCGTACTTGTGTCCTAATTTTTATAAAATTGCCATGTCATCCTATTTCTATGCTTGTATCTGTGTAGATGCTTCCTAGTCTATGACCCATTAAATTTATTTCTAAAAAATGAAAGAGTTACTATAATTATTTTGGGGTCCCTAATGTCCTCCCCTATTTTTCACTTAAAAACCTAATTAATTTATTTTGTAGAAAACGTGTAGCATATATCACGTGGTCAAATGCATTTATATAATTTTTTTTTTTAACTTTGCAGTGAATGCCACCTTAACATGTTTTATTTATTTATTATTTTTTTAAGTGATATCCACTAACTTAAAGATGTGTGATCCACTTTCCTACAATTCCACAATTATTATTATTTTTTAGTATATATCTTAAGAGTGATATATAATCATTTTTGTTTGATATATTTACCATTATTTGAATAAACTGGTTAACAATATATAGAAAATTTTAAATAATAATATATTTTATAATTAATTAATAAAGTTATTCTACCGTACTTGTGTACTAATTTTTTAAAAATTGCGGTGGCATCGTATTGCATCTATGCTTGTAGCTATGTTGATGCTTCCAAGCCTAACGCCCATTAAATATATATTTGTAATAGATGAAAGAGTTACTATAATTACTCTGCGGTCCCTCATCTCCTCCCCTATTTTTCACTGAAGGACCTAATCAATTTATTTTGTAGAAAACATGTAGCATATGTCATGTGGTCAAATGCATTTATATAATTTTTAAAAATATAATTTTTTTAACTTTGCAGTGAATGCCAACTTTACATGTTTTTTTTTTTTTTTTTTGTTTTTCTTTATTCTTTTAAGCAATATCCACTAACTTAAGGATGTGTGATCCACTTTCCTACACTTCCATAAGTTATTTATTTTTAATATATATTTAGGAGTGATATATATAATCATTATTAATTGATATATTTACCATTATTTGAAAAAAATTGTTTGACAATATATAGAAAATATAAATAATAATATATTTAATAATTAATTAATAAAGTTATTCTACCGTACTTGTGTACTAATTTTTTTAAAATTGCGGTGTCACCATATTACATTTATGCTTGTATCTATGTAGATGCTTCCTAGCCTAAGCCCCATTAAAATTTTAATTGTAATAGATGAAAGAGTTACTATAATTACTCTGGGTTCCCTCATCTTCTCCCCTATTCTTCACTTAAAATCCTAAACAATTTATTTTGGAAAACACATGTAGCATATGTCATGTGGTCAAATGCATCTATTTCTTTTTTTAAATATAATTTTTTTTAGCCTTGTAGTGAATGCCAACTTTACATGATTATTTTTCTTTTAATTTATTTTTAAGTGAAATCAACTAAGTTAAGGATGTGTGATCCACTTTCCTCCACATCCACAATTTATTTATTTTTTAATATATATTTTAAGAGTGATTATATAATCAATATTAATTTACATATTTACCATAATACAAAAAATATTTTTAATAGTATATAGAAAATATAAATTAAAATATATTTAATAATTAACTAACAAACTTATTGTACCGTACTTGTGTTCCTAATTTTTATAAAATTGCCATGTCATCCTATTTCATCTATGCTTGTATCGTGTAGATGCTCCTAGTCTATGGCCCATTAAATATTTATTTCTAAAAATGAAAGAGTTACTATAATTACTTTGGGGTCCTAATGTCCTCCCCTATTTTTCACTTAAAACCTAATTAATTATTTTGTAGAAAACGTTTTGTTGTCAGCATATATCATGTGGGTCAAATGCATTTATATAATTTTTTTTTTTAACTTTGCATGAATGCAACTTTACATGTTTTTTATTTTTTTTATTTTTTTAAGTGATATCCACTAACTTAAAGATGTGTGATCCACTTTCCTACAATTCCAACAATTTATTTATTTTTTAGTATATATAATCTTAAGAGTGATATATATAATCATTTTTGTTTGATATATTTACCATTATTTGAATAAACTGGTTAACAATATATAGAAAATTTAAATAATAATATATTTTATATTAATTAATAAAGTTATTCTACCGTACTTGTGTACTAATTTTTTAAAAAATTCTGCGGTGGCATCGTATTGCATCTATGCTTGTATCTATGTTGATGCTTCCAAGCCTAATGCCCTATAAATATATATTTGTAATAGATGAAAGATTTACTATAATTACTTTGCGGTCCCTCATCTCCTCCCCTATTTTCACTTAAGGACCTAATCAATTTATTTTGTAGAAACATGTAGCTATGTCATGTGGTCAAATGCATTTATATAATTTTTAAAAATATAATTTTTTTTTTTCACTTTGCAATGAATGCCAACTTTACTTTTTTTTTTTTTTTTTTGTTTTTCTTTATTCTTTTAAGCAATATCCACTAATTTAAGGAGTGTGATCCACTTTCCTACACTTTCCATAAGTTATTTATTTTTTAATATATATTTTAGGAGTGATAGATCTAATCATTATTAATTGATATATTTACCATTATTTGAAAAAAATTGTTTAACAATAGATAGAAAATATAAATAATCAATATATTTAATAATTAATTAATAAAGTTATTCTACCGTACTGTGTACTAATTTTTTAAAAATTGCGGTGTCACCATATTACATTTTATGCTTGTATCTATGTAGATGCTTCCTAGCCTAAGCCCCATTAAATATTTATTTGTAACAGATGAAAGAGTTACTATAATTACTCTGGGTCCCTCATCTTCTCCCCTATTTTTCACTTAAAATCCTAAACAATTATTTTGGAAAACACATGTAGCATATGTCATGTGGTCAAATGCATCTATTTCTTTTTTTAAATATAATTTTTTTTAGCCTTGTAGTGAATGCCAACTTTACATGATTATTTTTCTTTTAATTTATTTTTAAGTGAAATCAACTAAGTTAAGGAGTGTGATCCACTTTCCTCCACATCCACAATTTATTTATTTTTTTATATATATTTTAAGAGTGATATATATAATCAATATTAATTTACATATTTACCATTATATAAAAATATTTTTAACAGTATATAGAAAATATAAATTAAAATATATTTAATAATTAATTAACAAACTTATTGTACCGTAGTTGTGTCCTAATTTTTATAAATTGCCATGGTCATCCTATTTCATCTATGCTTGTATCTGTGTAGATGCTTCCTAGTCTATGGCCCATTAAATATTTATTTCTAGAAAATGAAAGAGTTACTATAAGTACTTGGGGTCCCTAATGTCCTCCCCTATTTTTCACTTAAAAACCTAATTATTTATTTTGTAGAAAACGTTTGTAGCATATGTCATGTGGTCAAATGCATTTATATAATTTTTTTTTTAACTTTGCAGTGAATGCCAACTTTACATGTTTTTTTTTCTTTTTATTTATTTTTTTAAGTGAGATACACTTGATAGGCCAAAAACGTATTGACCTCTTATGATGATTAATTGATTAATTAGCCAAGTTTATTAATTAATCAAATTAACATGCAAATGCGTGGTAGCACAAATAAATCCCCCAATAAACTAAAGTATGCAGCGGAAATATATTACACGGTAATTTTTTTACGAATGGCGAAAACCTACACGGCAAAAACTCGCCCAGGTGATTTAAGGTCACCACTCCCGAAATTTCACTATTATCACAACAAGCGGTTACAAGTAAAGGAATCCCAAGTACCTTACCAACCTACAGTTGAACCCTTACCTCAAGACCCAATTGGACTTGTTCTGTAGTGACAATTTCTTCCTTTTGATGCACGGCTCCCAAGTACGTGACTAACTAATTGCACGGATCCCAGTACGCGACTTCAATCACCAACTAGAGAAGATTTGTGGCTGCAAGTTCTTCAATTCATCCACATGATGAAGATCAAGAAGATGCTTGGTTACAAACCCTATGGTGCAAAGACATAAACAACTTCTTCACAAGAAAGATGGAACTAGAACTTTACAAGAAAGATGAACTAGGGCAAGAATTTCGTCTCAAGTTACAATTGCTTGAACAAAGAATTCTCAATGCTTGTGCAACTTGCCACACTTTGACGATCCCTTAAAATAATCCTTTTATATGTCTAGGGTTAGGAGAAAAGAAGTCCCAAAGACACATCCACGGATTGGAATCAAACAGAACTAGGAATCTGTTTTTCTTAAATCTCGATAGCTACAGGTGTCTAGGTGCTGCCGAGCAGCTGTCGAGCCTCGGGGCTAGGAACAGCTTCTTAAAGCTCGATAGATGTAGTTGTCGAGCCAGCTGTTGAGCTAGCTGTCAAGCTTTAATGAAAAACACTTTCTCAACTTCTTTCTTGGACAGACTTGCATGGCTTTAACACTTGATCTTGAAACCTTATTTCTTGAAGCGTTAACCTCATCCTAAATCTTCCCAATTACAAGTGAAGTGCGTTTTGACAAAGGATTAACCAATTACATAAATAATGAATGACATTGTTCTAAACAAGTGAACACATATGTCCTAACAATCTCCCCCTTTGGCAATCCGTGACAAACCACCCAACAAAAAAATGATCATATGAGAGAAGTCATAAATCACTCAACTTATATACACTTGTTGAATACAATAAAATCTATCTTAACACAAATTCTTGAAAAACTTTGCAAGAAGAGAGTTTATGACAAGTAGACTTTGACAACCTGTATTTTTGAAACACTTTAAACAAAACTCATCAAGGCATCTTAGTGTGAAACAGAAATAAAGATTGTATAAAAATAAAGAAACATATGTATAAAGAAAAAAAAGAAACAACACATGTAGAGATAGGTGAAAGAAACATACAACATCATATATATATATATATAAACAAAATAAGCACAATGTATGTAATAATGGTCACAAGACCTAAGGTACAAGAAGAAAAAATGTATCTAAAGTAGATAAAAGAAAAAGATTCAAGTAATCCTCACTACATCCCTCAGCACTCAACACTCCCCCTAACAAAATGTCCCTATACAAACTCTCCCTAAGCATGACTACTCTCATATAACCCAAAAATACTCCCCTTTTTTGTTCACGAGTGACAAAGGGCAAAGTGTCAAGTAGACATCTCATCGGTAGAGCGAGCATCTCCATCATCATCATCATCTGAAGCATCATCGTCATCACCATCATCATCCCCAGACATGAAAGCCATAGGAGGTGGTGGAGGAAAAACCTCAGGAGCAAAACCACCCATGGTCGCCTGTCGCCTAGCAATGCAACCAATACGAATGTTCACTGATACAACTCTGTAGAGAGTGCATCGAGGTGAGCATCCATGCGCTAAAGTTTGTACCATGATATCTCCTAGTGACACATCGCTCGTAGAAGAGGAGGGAGTGAATGAAGCACGAGCAGATCTGGATGGAGTGGAACGGGAGGAGGGAGTAGCCGAACCTGTTTGATGTGACCAAAACTGTGTCTCACTACGTTTTATGGTAGTGGCATCTATGGGAACCATAACAAAAAAGGGTTGGAGACAAGAAAAGGGATAGAGAAATGACGTAAAATTCTTGTGATAGCCGTAGGAAAGATGAGCTTATCATGGGTAGTTGTATCCTTATACACATCTAAGACTAAAAAGATGAAATATGAAGGAAAGTCAATGGTAAGATCCTCAATAAGAGACAACAAAAAACAAGCACGAGGCTCTGTAATTGAGTTGTATTGAGAAAGAGGATGCAAAACAAATGCCATTACCATGTTCAAGAAACGAGGACCTTTAGCAAAAGGTCAACATGACGTATACTAGTGCTCACCCCAATCAGAAGGGCGCTCATAGCAAACAGAAATCATCTCGTCTTTGGACACAATCCTTAGACGCTCATAACCAGGGTAGTCAGGATGCGCAACCTTCGGAACATGAAGCACATTGGATACCAACTCCAGTGTGATGACAATGTGCGTACCTCAAACACGAGTAATAAAGAAAGGTCTGAATAATTGAATCCATGCATGTTGGAGTAAAACTCCTAAATCAACACAGAAGGACAAGTGACCGGGACGTCACATAGTGACTCCCATTCCCGTTTGTTAAAGACATCGGGAAGGTCAGTGGTCGGCAAAGTCTGCCAGAACAACGTGGCGTTCCGAATAAACATCTCGTTTAGAGAAGTTCTCCAAAAAATCATGATGGGATTTCTTATCACGGAACTGAACAGAAATAGGAGTGGAATTCAAAAGATGAAGAGGCCTTAGAACGAAGAGGGTTCATGGTTTGGAACAGACTTACGTTTAGGTGCCATAGACACTACTAACGCAAACAGAAAGAGAGGGGGAAGACAGAAACAATCAAAAAGTCCCAAAACAGTTCAATATAAAACAATACTTGAAAAGAAAGGACGTATGCATAGGGAATGCTATGAATATGTGACATGCACTATGAACAACATCATGGGCTCAGCCCAATCCAATTCTATCCGCCACAAACAATTTCACACATATAAATGCATGAAAATACTGTTCTAATGCGAATGTGATGCAATTCATGGAGTTTTAAGATAAAATACAAACACCCATCCCAACAATTTCAACAAAAACTTATCAATTTTGTGAAAAACCCCAAACTTTTTCAAAAACCCCAAAATCTAGGTTTCAAAAATATGAAATGCATGTAGAATGATGAATAAGAAGCTTACCAAGTGAAGAAAAACTTGAAGAAACTTTGAGAAACCTTGAGAAAAAATTTGGAGTGAGAGAGAGAGTTTGAGAAGTTGAAAAGAAAAATCTGTCGAGAGAGAGATCGAGAGAAATGAGAAACGGATCGTACAAAACCTTTAAATAGAACATCAGTAAATCTTGACAAATGTAGGTATCGAGAGGTGTTGAGACATATGTCGAGGTAGGTGTCGAGAAATACACGTCGACAGATCCAGCTATTGAGAAGGTGTCGAGAACCAAACATAAACAAGAGAGCTGAAGCTCGATTGATCCACTAGGTGTCGAGAAGCTATTGAGAAGACCGAAAGTTTCTCGATCGATCCAGAAGGTGTCGAGAAGCTATCGAGATTGCGATAAGAAAAAGATGAGAAGCTCGACAAACAGCTAAGTATTAAGGAGGTGTCGAGGAGGTGTCGAGCCAACTTTTCAAAACAGATTTTTGAGAAGCGAAAAACACAAACATGAATGCAATCAATCATGCAACTCAACTAATGATCCAATCAACATATAAGACTCTAAAAAACATCTCTTAACAACAATCTTAAGCACATGGATCTCAAAACACGCACTCACATACTAAACAAGTCTAACTAATATTATTTTTCAAAAACAAGTCAAGACAGTTTAGTGAGTATACATCAACACATGTAAATCTTGTGATGGTCAAATCACATTGTACTTGCACATGTATCAAAAGTAACAAAGAATATTGCATGTTGTGTGTGGAGAACATCGCAAGATTGCACAAGTGTCTCTATGTTATGACGATTCGAGATATGAGAAAATCAATTTAACTCACACACAATCATAACTGTTTGATGGAGACTATCACCCTTGAGGTACATCCTATAACTCCCACATCTCCTAGAAAACATGCTTGCAATCATATTTAAAACATTTTTGATCTTTTTGCTTTTATTTTTCTTTGCATATTTTCTTTTTATTAAGCAAACATGTATGGATATATGAAAGAGAGAAAAGAGATACCCAGTTATGTTAAACTTTTGACATTACACTTTTGCTATGCCGAAGCATACAAATGTCATTGACATTACACTTTTGCTATGCGAAGTATACAGATGTTCATATCATGATAACGAGTAACAGTTGGTGAGCTGGTTATTTATGCCTTTCTCTAGGATTTTCTAGTTAACCTGCTAAAAAGAGTGATGTGAGTGTTAGTTCAAGAGATCACTTAAACGTTACTCATTACAACAAAGAGCTACAAAGCTCACTTGCTTAGTTGTGCATAGAGATGCTCATCTAAGTTACAAGAGATACAAAGTTAGAAAACTCTATTCAATGGCTATGTTTAAGGTTCACAAGAACCGATGTACACAAAACACACACTGTTTTGTATTTTCTGATTTTTTTTTTCAATTAATTTTTTTTTAAATTTTTAAACAAAACTGAAAATACATAAACAAAAAAATATTAAACAAAACAAAATAATGCAAAAAACTAGACAGATTCAAAACATTTAAGCAAAAAACACAAGTAATGCAAAACAAAAACAAGAAGGGGAGAGAAAGAAAAGTGAATAATCACTTGGAAACCCTTTTCCTTTCATACCTTGGAGGAAACTTTCCTCTTAGCAAATCTTTGAACGATGATGAGGGGAAAGATTGAAACCGTTCAAGTTCGAAAGGAACATGAGGGCTTTGAGAAGATCTCCAAGAGGAGCAAGAGAGGTTTGAAGGTGATTCTGGTTCCTAGATGCTATCATGCCATTGCTCTGTTGAGTGGCTAACCACTTATAGAAATTTAGTTGAGTATGACCGAAAATACCACAATGATGACAGAGATATTATTTCTTCTGTTAGGCTTTTGAGAGTTAGCCTTTTTAGTCCTAGGGTTTTTAGTGTCCTTCTTCTCAAACTTAGGGAGTGCTCCTAAGATAGATTTACTCTTGTCTAAGTTCTTACTAGCTAATTCAATTTTAACGTCATTGTTCTCAATTTTAATATATAGCAGGAGGAACAAAAACAGTAATACTAGCAAAACACTGTTAGAGAAGAGAATTCATGCCCCAATCCTGTTCGATCAGAAGCAGATTTTGAATGCTGAGCATCTCATCTAGCTTCGCACTTGATACCCTTTCCAATTGAGCTCTAACTTGAAACAACTCCGTTTCAAGCTTCTTGATCTTCTCAGCCAAGAAGTTGTTCTCGAATCTCAGTGCCCCAATAGTTTGATTATCTTCATCAAACTTTGTGGAAAGTTCCTCACGGTTAAGTTCCACATCATTGAGCTTTTTGGTGGCTAGCCTATAGAGTTTCTCCTGTTTTTCAAAAAGCTTGTACAGTTTCTCATAGGCTGTATGGATATCATCTTGATCATTCATCTTTTCAAACTTGGATTCCACCAATTCCTCTTCTTCATCCACATCTTCAACATTCCCTTTAGTAGGATTGACAGTGGCAGTGAAGGCATTCAAAATTTCGTCATCTTCATTGTCGGAATCATCCTCAAGCTTAGTGTTGCTCAAAGTAGCAGCTAGTGCCTTGCTCTTCCCAATGCTCTTGAGATATATGTGACACTTCTGTTTCATATGATTGAAGCCTTGACATCCGAAGTACTTGGGTCCTGCGGGAACAGTGTACTGACTGCCATCCCTAGGATCCTTCTTCCCTTTATATTGGCTCTTGAACTGAAAAGAACTAGATTGCCTACGGTCCTTGTCGAAGCCTTTTCCATTGGCCATTTTTCATGAATTTCTTGAATTGCTTGATGATGTAGGATTTCATCTTAGAGTCTTCATTGTCTGATGACTCATCTATCTCACTGCTCTTGGCTTTTAGTGCCATGCTTTTGCTTTTTCCCGACTTACCAATTTCTTGTCAACCTTAGCTCATAGGTTGTAGATTACCAACCAGCTCAGTCAGAGGAATCTTGTCAATATCCTTTGATTCCTCTATCACCGTAATCTTGGCATTGGAATCTCTCGGGTAGAGATCTAAGCACCTTCCTCACAATCTTGGGTTCAGGAATGGTTTCCCAAGATTGAAGGCTGAGTTCATTATGTCCTTAAGCTTGGCATAGAACTCATCAAATGACTCATCCTCTCTATCTTAATTTCTTTGAAGCTTGTAGTGAGCCTTTATAGCTTCGAATCTTTGACAACCTTTGTTCCCTCATAGGTGTTTGGAGGATGGTCCATGCTTTCTTAGCAGTTTCAGTGGAGGATATCTTCTTGAACTCCTCATTAGTGACCGCACTGAATAAGGCATTCAATACTCTGCTGTTGAAGTTTTCTGCCTTGATCTTGGCTTCATCCCAATCGGCCGACGCTTCTTTAGGCATGGTCCAACCTATCTTACTACTTGCCACACCTTCTCATATAGAGACTGCAAGAAAGCTCTCACGCGTACTTTCCAGTATGCATAGTTAGTACCATCAAACAAAGGAGGTATAATAAGAGACTAACATCTATCCATGATAAACAGGGGTCAATGGATCACACACAAAGATAAACCCTAATCAGAGTGTGCCTGCTCTGATACAACTTGATAGGCCAACAACGTATTGACCCCTTGTGATGGATTAATTGATTAATTAGCCAAGTTTATTAATTAATCAAATTAACATGCAAACGCGTTGTAGTACAAACAGATCACCAATAAACTAAAGTATGCAGCGGAAAATAAATGACATAGTGATTTGTTTATGAATGGGGAAACTTACACAGCAAAAACCCCACCGGGTGATTTTAAGGTCACCACTCCCGAAATTTCACTATTATCACAATAAGTGGTTCAAGTAAAGGAATCCCAAGTACCTTACCAACCTAAAGTTGAACCCCTTACCGCAATACCTAATTGGACTTGTTCTGTAGTGACAATTTCTCCTATTTGATGCACGGCTCCCAAGTACATGACTAACCAATTGCATGAATTCCAATACGCGACTTCAATCACCAACTAGAGAAGATTTGTTGGCTTGCAAAGTTCTTCAATTCATTCACATGATGACGATCAAGAAGATGCTTGGTTACAAAACCCTATGGTGCAAAGACACAAAAACTTCTTCACAAGAAAGATGAACTAGGGCAAGAACTTTGTCTCAAGTTACAATTTGCATGAACAAAGAATTCTCAATGCTTGTGCACCTTGCCACACTTTGACGGCCCTTAAAATAATCTCTTTTATATGTTCTAGGGTTAGGAGAAAAGAAGTTCCAAAGACACATCCATGGATTGGAATCAAAATAGAACTAGGAATCTGTTTTTATTTTAAAATCTCGACAGCTACAGGTGTCGAGGTGTTGTCGAGCAGCTGTCAAGCCTTGAGGCTAGAACAGCTTTTTAAAACTCGATAGATGCAGCTGTCGAGCCGCTGTAGAGCTTTAATGAAAACGCTTCTCAACTTGTTTCTTGGACAAACTTACATGACTTTAACACTTGATCTTGAAACCTTATTTCTTGAAGCGTTAACCTCATCCTAAATCTTCCCAATTACAAGGTAAAGTGCGTTTTGATAAGAGATTAGCCAATTACATAAATAATGAATGACATATGTTCTAAACCTAATCAATTTATTTTGGAGAAAATGACATGGGGTCCCTCATGCCCTCCCCTATTTTTCACTTAAAAACCTAATCAATTTATTTTGGAGAAAATGTGTAGCATATGTCATGTGGTCAAATGCATTTATGAATTTTTAAAAATATAATTTTTTTTTAGCTTTGTAGTGACTACCAACTTTACATGTTTTTTTTTTCTTTTATTTATTTTTTAAGTGATATCCACTAACTGAAGGATGTGTGATCCACTTTCCTACACTTCAATAATTTATTTATTTTTTTAATATATATTTTAAGGGTGATATATATATATATATATATATATATATATATATATTCCTTATTAATCGATATATTACCATTATCTGAAAAACTGTTTAACAATATATAGAAAATGGAAATAAAAATATATTTAATAATTAATTAATAAACTTATTCTATCGTACTTTTGTTCTAATTTTTAAAAAAAATTGCTTTTTTCATCGTGTTGCGTCTATGCTTGTATTTGTGTAGATGCTTCCTAGCCTAAGGCCCATTAATATTTATTTGTAATAAATGAAAGAGTTACTACAATTACTCTGGGGTCCTCATGTCCTCCCCTATTTTTCACTTAGAAAAACTAATGAATTTATTTCGAGAAAACGTGTAGCATATTTTTTTTTTTAAATATAACTTTTTTTAACTTTGCAGTGAATACCAACTTTACATTTTTTTAATTTATTTTTTAAGTGATATCCATTAACTTAAGGACGTGTGATCCACTTTCCTACACTTCCATAATTTATTTATTTTTTAATATATATTTGAGGGTGATATATCTATTTGTTATTAATTGATATATTTAGCATTATATGAAAAAACTGTTTAACAATATATAGAAATTACAAATAAAAATATATTTAGTAATTTATTAATAAAGTTCTTTTACCGTACTTGCGTCCTAATTTTTTAAAAATTGCGGTGTCATCATATTGCATCTATGCTTGTATCCGTGTAGACGCTTCCTAACCTAAGGCCCATTAAATATTTATTGTAATAAATGAAAGAGTTAATATAATTACTCTGGTGTCCCTCATGTCCTCCCCTATTTTTCACTAAAAAAGCTAATCAAATTTTGAAAAATTATATTTCGAACCCTATGATTTTAAATGTGTAACAAGCTTTTTTTATTTATTTATTATTTTTTTTTACAGGATAGAATTTCTACTCTAGCTTAATCTAAGTGTATATGTGTGTGAAACTCTCTTCTAGAAACTTGAACCCGGCCCTTGTCGCCCCCACTCCACAAATATTTATATTGTGTAGTGACCACTGTACTAAGTGTGCGCAGTGGTAAAGGTGTAACAAGTTAATAGTATCATTTCAAAAGTAATAAATTAAACTTAAAATCTTTTAACGAATTAAAATGAATAGTCTTAAAAGTAACAAATTAAATTGCAGTATCTCAATTGTTTGTCAATATCTAAACTTATGATCATCTTTATACTTACGATGGACCTACCACTTTCATGCATTTGTGTTAAAAAAAAAAAAAGCCACCTACAATTTGAAGGCATCATAAACAATTTGGTCCAACTTATTGTGAATTTCTTAATCAGCTATAGGAGCTTATCAAAAGTAATATTAACGAATTGGGCTTCATACCTAGTACCATAACATCATGGACAACTCAAAATATAATATGAACATAGTCGAAAGCAATATGACTATTGGTGACTATTCTATATCGCATGCCGCTTGAAATTTTCTGTAACATAGCAAGAAAAACATTTGTTATCTTAGAAGACAATCCTTCCAATGTGTAGCCTATTGGTAAGATTGAATATTATCTTCATTTGGGGAATCCAAATATACCACTCAAATTAAAAGAGAGAGAGAGAGAGAGAGAGAGGAGAGAGGAGAGAGAGAGAGAGAGATAAGTTTTGGACGAGGAAGAGAAAAGAGAGTGGTGGAACTATTGAGGTTTAGGACTGTATATATATATTGTATAAGTTTTTTAGAGTGATTGTATATCTTCTTTAACTATACATCTCCATTTTTTTTTACACAGAAGGGCTGATTAAGATTTGAAAAATGAGTAGGAACATTGGTTTGGGTCAAATGTGATCACTGAATCCGGAATGCAAACCGTTGTTTGCAAAAAAGTTGAAGAGTGTGTAGTTTGAAGGGAAACTTGTACAAAGGAAAGAGAGCTTCTAAGTGAGTCAAAGTCTTACCTTTCAAGTTTCATCTTAATGTGGAGGAGGAGAAAGAGAGTTTGTAAGTGGGTTAGGCCGTTAGGGTCTTGGATTTCAGATGGAAAACCTTACATATAACTTAGTTTTAAACACCTTTATATATATATAAAAATGTGAATCTTTACATATACCTTAAGTAAACTCTATATATTTCACTTATTTAGATACGTAAAACCATAGACTATTACTCCATGATAATAGTTGCTAATTAATTTTATATTTTTTGGGTAATTACACTAAACTCACCTGTAGTTTGCCCGAATTCAATTTTCCTACTCGTGGTTTAAAAGTGTCACTTTACCCACCTGAGGTCTGTTCCGTTTGTTTCCCATAACTCACCTCTATTAAAATCAGGAGTAAATAGGTATTTTTGCTCAAATTTTGTCTCTCTCCTCCAAAAAAAAAAGCACAAAAATACAAGAAAAACAAGATCAAAAAATGGTATTGGTCTCTCTCTCAATTCACATAAATCTGGAACATGAAGAACTTACCCAAAAAATTAAAACCTAGCAAAATTTGAACTCAGAACATAACACAGATAAAAAACATGAACCATTGAATCTTTTCTTCACGAACACAAGAACGCAACATTTGTAAATATAGTTCTAAATTTTCAGTACACACATCCAAAACCAATTAAATCCTCTGAATCCATACCTAAAATCCCTCTCATTTTTCAAACCCAAACTGTAATAAAAAAAGTTTTAGAACCCAATCATAGATTAAACTGAAAAAAAGAAACAAACCAAAGAGAGAATTTCAATCACAAGCAAAATAAATAAAAAAGGGGGAACTACAAAAATGGAAAGAGAAAAATAAAATAAAAAGAAAGGGAAAGACAAACAGCACTATTGAAATCCATGAAGCGTTGCCACCCACTCCACCACCACCACCATCAGAACCCACAACTCAGCACCACCACCACCTTGCCCACAATCCACAACCATCTCAAGCCACATCCTATACCCCAACATAATCAGATCATTATCAAACCCGCAACCCAAAAGCAAAAAGAGAAAGAAAAAAAGAAAACCATGAAGCAAAGATAGTGGTCAATTCGAGATTGAGCTCCATTTTGGCCTAGACAAAGGCCGAGACCGGGATGGAGGCCGAGATCGAGTTCCATTCTCTCTACACCACCGCCGACCCTCTTCCTAGATCTGCTCCAAACCACCGAAACGGAGGCTGAGACCGAGACGGATGTGAGAACAAAGGAAATCAGATGAACCCACAACTAGAACCACAAAAAAAATGAAACCCATGAAGCAAGAACGAAGGAAAATGAAACTCATCGCTATGGTGGCCGATATCCTCCTTAACTCCACCATAGGAGAGAGAGAGAGAGAGAGAGAGAGAGAGAGAGTAATATGGAAATTCCGGGCATATGTTTGTTTTGAACCACAGGTAAATATTAGTTAACACTCTACCTGTGGTTAGGTTTGATTTTTCTAGGCATATTAGTTAACACTTGACTTGTATCATTCACTCCCTTTGCCGTAACTAAATATTTGTTTAAACTTCTTGTGGTACCACTTTTTGATCTTGTTTTTCTTGTATTTTTGTGTTTTTTTTTTTTTGTTTTGGGAGGAGAGAAACATAAAATTTGAGCAAAAATATCTATTTACCCCTGATTTTAACAGAGGTGTGTTAAGGAAAACAAACGGAATATACTCAGGTGGGTAAAATGACACTTTTTAAATTATGGGTAAGTAAAGTGATTTCGGGCCAAAT
This sequence comes from Castanea crenata, assembly GCA_020976635.1. NCBI lineage: Eukaryota > Viridiplantae > Streptophyta > Magnoliopsida > Fagales > Fagaceae > Castanea > Castanea crenata. Next base: position 34,161 of record JAGHPS010000659.1, read on the forward strand.
CACATGTGAGTTTAGTATAATTAGCCCTTTTTTTTTTTTTAATGATTTCATTTGTAACACTTCTTATCATTGTATATTTACTAACCGATGATTTGCATAACAAAGACATTATATGAAATGTGGCTTCATTCATTAGTTTTTGAAAAAGTAACAGTGTATAAAAAATTTATATATGTATATATATGCCGGTACCAAACAGCATATGTAACAAAACAAAGGGAAAATCCAATTAAAGAACCAAATAGGCTCACCAACACATATCTATGCAGCCCTGACAACTCCATATAAAGGCAGATGGAGTCAAACACAAACGGAGTACAAGAAGTGGAATGCCTTTGAAGCCATAAGCAGGAAGGAAAGAAGTATTTTGGAAGCTTGTGACACACCTAAATCCCAGTCCACATTTATAGCCAAGCAGATAGCCATACAAAGTGCAGTCATAAAAGCTACACAGCTAGAGTTCACAAGCATTATCATCCTCACTAACAGTAACACTAAAGGAATAAAACACAGGTGGAAGCAAAATATCTAACAATTTAAGCCAGCAAGGAATGGAGCTTGCAGTCCAAGTTTGTTCCTGGCCTCATTTGGCAGGGAATTACCACGAGCCAGATGTGAATCAAACTCCTCCACACATTATTTTTGGTCGGACCAAATAGCTGTAATAGCTAAAGACTTCCTTTGAATTGTACCATCCGGACCTGGTATAAAAAAAGAAAAAAGAAAAAAGAATTCAGATTATAACTGAAGATCAACATATGCTAAAACTGAAAATGGATTCATTTTTCTGCTTTCCTAAGAAGACAAAGTGAAAAAAAGAAAAGAAAAATAAGAAGGAAATGTGAGATAAGATAAACTCGTTTAGATTGAGCTTCTCTTATAGAAAAGAAGTATTCTCTAAAGCATCAGTCTGAATATCCATAGCATAAACACAAACCCTGGTTGATTCATCAGCTACAATTTTAACCATTGCTCAAGTATCATAAACATTGCCACAAGTGGCATCAATAGCTGCATCCCCTTTTTGGATAAAAATTGACAATAGCAAATATTTGATGCCTGGTTACAATTGTCAGAAATAATATGAAAAGGTATGAATGTAATTGTCTCAATCTAGAGATGGCACAGGACAAAATGGACAATATCTAATACTGCTATTGGTACAAACAAAATACTGCTTGAAGTCAGAATATCAGTAGGGTTTTTTAATTGCTCCAACCCAATTTGAAAATGGCTCATCAGAAACCTGTAGAAGCGCATTCCTATAAAGCATCATACAAGGTCCATAGAACAAGCTCATTTCGTTGACCCACTAGTACAAGTCGCAATCAGCTCATAAACTTGAGTATCAAAAAGGGTGTGCGTGTGTTTATGGTTAATTGCAAAAGAGTTCTGCAATTATCTGCAACAGTGTATAAAATGGCATTTTATTGTTCACCACCAATTAATAATAAACGGCAGCATGATCTGGTGCAATCCTCTCTCATTTTAAGGATAAGCAGATCACTTGCAAGGTAGGAAGTAAAGTAAGAATGGAATATGTATGGAAAACATCTCATCCTTGAGTATGCCATTGAAGTGTCAATAAAAGATATCCTGGGACCTTAAAAGTGGCTTCTGTCAATCGTTAGATTGATAATAAAAAAAAGATAAGTAAATTGTAGAGAGTGATCCAACCTGCATAATGTTCCAACTTATGCTTATATCAAACAAAGATTCATAAAAAATTTATCCACACATGCACATGTAAGCACACACAACCCCAAAAACTAAAACTCACATCAGGTGCTTCTATTTTATACAGAAAAGAGATTCTTATGCAAAATTGCAATCTATTTTTGTAAGAACTTATTCTTTGCTGTGTTTAGAGTGCACTTATATATTTCACTTTGTATATTTAGTTCCCACTATAATGCTAATAATATATTTGTCAATTTAGCAGTTTTGCACTCAGCCAAAAGAGGTGGTGAAGCGATTTTTTCTGTTTCCTTCTAATCAACTATATCTTAATCCAAATTAGCAAGGTTTAAAATCTTTGTAAAAAATCAAAATAGCAATCAAATATACAACCATATAAAATCAATATTTCAAGGATTCCAGTCTTTAGGTACTTACAAGTGAGCAACTTCTGTTGTCTTCTTCCTCCCAAACACATAGCTCACCAGAACATCCTCCATTCTTACATCACAGCATTCGCATTACAAATATTCAAAACTGTAGGGGCCAACACAATTTGGCTTCCAATGAGTGCTTTAAAAACGGGTCTGCGAGGTGCGATGTTAAATGCCATAAAAGACCTAGGAGTTTCTTTCTCATAACTAATTGGTTTTGATGCAAAATGGCACAGTTCACGATTCGACAAGCGATATCAGAGCCAACGTCATGGATTTGAGTTGTGGAACCATCATCATGGGAAATTATTGAGAGAACCACAATTCCGCTCCCAATGACTACTCTAAAAACAGGCCCACAACACGCAACGTCAAATACCAAATTAAGATTAAAGAAATTAACCTTCAAGTTTAAAGCAATTAAGCTTCATTTGACAAAAAGTTATCAAATTTACAACAGAACCCATATTTTTCTGTGTTTAGTTTTCATGAAGCAAAAACTGAATTTTTAGCATAAAGCCCAAATGGTCAGCCACTACAAGTACTCTATTTTGTTAGGTAGGACAAAGAGAATGAAAATAGAGTAATTTTTATCATATGGGACACTTCAAAAATTAACGATTCCACTTAATTAGACTCCAAAAACTTCACTAACTATTTGAAATTCTTCTTCACTACCATTAAATTATCTTATATATAATGATTCTAAAAAAAAAAAAAAATCTTATACATAACAAACATGCACACAAATATATAGGAAGTGAAAGACGGAAAAGGGGTACCAAAAAGAGGAGAATCTCGTGGGATATGATTTTTAAAAGTAGTGAAGGCCATTGAGTTTCACGAAATTACAAACGAATGTGAAGAAAAAAAATAAAAAAATCTAAGTGCCAACTGTTAGAGAAAATAGAGGGGGAAAAAAAAAGTCATTGTAAATCCATAACACTTGAAATAAATAACACCACAATCCTCAATATCCCACATCAATAAAATACAAACAAATTATTTTATTTAGAAACTGTTGCGGTAACCTAACTTAGTGCTGAGCTTAATAACGTAAGCTTGTAACCAAGTGGTTGGATGTATGTTAGGATTGTTTAGGTGGGCTGTGATTACGTTAATATATTAATTTGTCTACTAGGTGGAGCTAATATTTAGTATGCCCCTTGCCCTTGGGTTAAAGGGCACCCCACCCACAATGGATGGTTAACCCACACATATCAAATTGAATGGTTAAGGACTGGGGTATCCCCACAAATCAACACACAATAACCCCTCCCAGCATGCTATCTAGTTCTTCTCCATGCAAACAACCACTTTTTACTCCTTTTTATCCCAATATCATTTCATCAGCAACACTAGCACTAACACTACTTCCTGGCCACAACAATGGATCTCTCTTTACAATCTCATGCGCTGCCTTTTCGGGCTTCACTCCCTCACGTTCAAACTCGGTCTCCAGCATGATGTCTTCGTCCAAAACGCTTTGCTTTCCATGTACTCCTTCTGCGGCTTGCTTCACAGTTCTCGCCAAGTCTTCGATGAAATACCACTCTCTGTTCGCGATGTGGTGTCTTGGAACAGTATGGTTTCTGGGTATATACAAGGACGTTGTTACTGGGATGCCTTGAAGGTGTTTGATGAAATGCTCAAGTGTGATGTTAATGCAAGGCCAGACGAGGTTACTTTTATCAATGCTCTCACCGCTTGTGCAAGGATTGGATTACTTGTAAAATCCATGGATTACTATACAAAATGAATTTGTTTAGATGTGATACTAGGTTCGTCCTTAGTAGACATGTATGCGAAATGTGGGCAAATGGAACAAGCTAGAAAGGTGTTTGATACAATTCCGGACCAAAACGTAGTTTATTGGACTTGTTTGATAGCCGGTTATGCACATTCGCATTTATTGAAGGAATCCATTGAATTGTTCCGGGAAATGCAGGCGCGTACCATTGCTTGCGTAATTTCTTCATGTGGGCATCCTGGTTCCTTGGATCAGGGAAGGGAAGGTGGGTGCACACTCATTGTGAAAGGTCAGGCATTCACTTCAATCTCTCTGTGAAGAATGCTTTGATTGATATGTATTCTAAATGCGGAGGTATCCAACGTGCCCTCAAGATTTTTCATGCTTTAAATTTGACCAAGGGAGACGTGTTTTCTTGGACTGCTATGATTACTGGGCTTGCCATGAATGGGCTGTCTGATGAAGCATTGAACTTGTTTTCACAAATGGAAATGTCAGGTGGTATTGTTAGTCCGAATGAGGTTACATTTCTAGGAGTCTTGTCTGCTTGTTGCCATGCTGGACTCGTAGATAAAGGGTTTCACTATTTCAATCACATGACTCAAAGCTACAATCTCAAGCCTCGTATTGAACATTATGGTTGCATGGTTGATCTTCTCGGCCGCGCTAACCTCTTGGCTGAGGCAGAAAGGTTTATCAGTGCAATGCCCATTCAACCTGATGTTCTTATATGGCGATCCTTGCTTTTTGCCTCTGGGAGTCATGGGAATATCGAATTGGCAGAGTTTCCAGCCAAGAGGATTGAAGAATTGGAGCCAATAAAGTGTGTGGCACGTGTTTTATTATCCAATGTATATGCTTCAGCATGGAGGTGGTCTGATGTAAAAAACATGCGGAAAAGTTGGCTCTTCGGAGTATCCAAAAGCTTCCCGGATGCTCTTTCATTGAAATAGACGGTGTAGTTCATGAGTTCTTTGTTGCTGACGATTTACATTGTCAAATTTATTCTATATATGAAACAATTATTCAAATCAATGAAGTTATACAAGCTGAAGGTTTTGACCCAGAGATCTAGGATTGTCATTTAGTGAAATAAAACTTGATTTAAATTCTAGAAAACCTTCTAATCTTTGTAATTACAAGCTTAAATGTATAAAATTTGTAAATGCTAGTGAAATTAAAAGATAACACTAAAATTCGGCAGTCAGCAAACTTCACAAGGCAAAGAGTTTCTTAGGAATATCCAAAGACGCCCTTTGAGTTCAAGTTGAAGCCAAAGTATACAAAAAGAAATAAAATGGGAGGCTACCATGATATGCCACCATACAAAAGCAATATTCGAACTTTTCATCCTGAGTATGGAATGGATACCATTCCATAGAATGGCCAATTATGTGAATCTAGAATGGTCAATTTATTGCTTTTGGATGTTTAGCAGTAGTGATGGCCTTGGGTAGAGAGGACTAATCATCATGTATCTCTTCCTTGGTTCTAGACTTGCCATAGGTGAAAAGCAGGATCAGTTATGCCATCATAGAAGGTTGCCAACAACAATTCTTCAAATAAATGCTCAGTTAATTGAGAGTTGCAATTGATTCCCCTCCAAGTAGAAAATATTTTCACCATTTGAGGATTATATTCAATTTTTGGTTCTAGGAAAGACAAATTAAATTAACTTCAGAATAATCAGAGGAATGATAGTGATGATAAAAAATTCTGTTTTAAACTAGTTATTTGCAGCATGAGTCACAAAGATGCTTAGTTGAAAAAAAATTTGGTAATCACTTTCTTCCAATATTATCCATGCTTTCTTGATATTGAAACTCAGACATATCAGTAGGAAAAGGAAACACATGCTAAAAAAAACACAGAACAGGTTTCAATGACAGTATATTGTAGAGACATGAGTTTAAGGATCAGTATGGACCAATCGTAGACTTCTTGTATTTTATTTGGAAGTTCTTTCGTGACATTGTTTCTGGACTTGACATAGGTGAAAACAGAATATATTCTTCCTCCACAGAAATTGTGAGCAGTGATAGATAATAGATTGAATGGATATAATTTAGATTTGGCTCTTTAAATTGAAATTTTGAAGAATTTAAATCATTCTTCTCATTAGAAAGACTATCATACACGAATGTAATTATGGCCTTCCCATGATGATATGATTTCTGTGAGTAAAGTAAGTTCCTCTTCTTTCCACGGAAGCCTAAAAGAGTTTTCCACCCTTCCATGGTATTGACTTTTTCACACATTTGTGCAGGCTTAGTTACTACCAACATTTTCATTGGTTGGTCTATTATAAAATTTATACTCACAGTCTCAAGAAACTGCATTGCCAGGGCCTCTAAACATCTCCTTTTGTAGACGTGTTTGATCCCAAACCATTCTTAGCATAAAAAAAAAAATTGAAAATTCAAAGGTGCGAAGTTTAAAATAATAATAATGATAATTTAGATGGTTAAACCATACAAATAATTTTTAACTGATTCACTACAACAAAATGTATTTTCAGCGAGGAAAAAATTTGTCACTAATAGTCAAGTTTTTCATCACTAAGAACCTTTAGCGACGAAATCGGACTTTTAGTGATGAAACTCATTTCGTCGCTGAAACCTCGTTGCTAAAAGTCCTAGCGACGAAAAATTTCATCACTAAAAGTCCGATTTGTTTTTTTTTTTTTTTTAAACTTTTAGCGACGAAAATGTTTCGTCGCTAAATGTTTTCCTCGCTAAAAACACTATCCAGTGACGAAAATATTTCGTCACTAAAAACACTTCAGTTTATTAAATCATATTTAGTGACGAACAATTTCGTCACTAAAACTATTTTCAGGTACATATAGTGACGAAAAAATTCGTCATTAAAATTATTTTAAAGCAAATCTAGGCACATATAGTGATGAACATTTTCATCACTAAAACCATTTCTTACAAAATTTTGCTACATTTAGCGACGAAATATTTCGTCACTAAAACAATTATTTTGTTGTTATATTTGTGACAAAAAAAATTCATCGCTAAAAATTATTTTCTTTTTTTTTTTTCATATATTTGATATTAACCTGTAACTTGTCATTACATTATTAAATTCTCAAATTTGAATAACACATTTATTTCAACAACACATTTATAAAAAAAGATCTATATATACATTCCACAAGTAAAAAATAAAAGAAGTATCCAATTCAAACTCCTTCCATACAATAATTGTTTGCAACACATACAATAACTCAAAATGTTTTATAACAATACAAAAAGTGTAACATAATATAATTAGAACTAACGGAAGATGTCCTCATATGTCTTTAAGTTATGTCAAATGTAAATCCCCCAAAAGCTACCAATAAGAGAATTTGCACAAATATAAAAACAATATTACATTAAAATCGTAAAGTAAAAACATTAATTATGTTATATAGAAACATTTCTAACAATGCATTAAGAGTAGCCACACCCAATGAATTTAAAATCACAACTCCTAGTGTACAAGCTGTAGAAAGCAATATAAATTTTCAAGTGTAATATAATACAATTAGTTTTAAATGATGCATCAGAAAAAGTAGTCACACCATGTAGTGCGGGCCAATTGTTAAATAAAGTACAAAGGCATCGATACCATCCATATGATCACCATCCAACAGTTCATTATCAACAATGTTCTTATCCTACACAACAACCCACCACAAAATCAATCACAAACATCACAAGTATAGAGTGTTTACAAGTATTAAAATCAATTAAAGTACTATTCATTCACATCTAATCAACAAGATCTATTCACATTTGCAAGAAATGAAAACACACTCCCAATATTAGTTAAACTACCTTATAATACCATGCAAACTACCCGCTTGCTCCAATACAACATACTACCACAATCCAATTTTCAACATCACAAATGTAGAGCTTTACAAGTTTTTAACTAGAATTTACTTACTTTGCTCAAGCTAAGTTTACACCTTTAAGAAAAAATTCATAAGTTAACTTGTGTTCTTCACCTTGTTCCTCACAATTTCTTCAGCCACAAAAGAGAAAGAGAGCCAGAGATAAAAGAAAGATAACTTTTAGTTAGCTTTAGCCCACATACAAAAGAAAAAAGAAAAAAGAAAAAGAAACTTCTAGTTTACTAAGAAATGGATTACCCACCAAAGAAAAAATCTCAACCAAAATTAGCTCCCTACTTAAGCTTAAGCACAAACAAAACCAATAACAAACAAAAACAACTAAAGGGAGTACAGAAAAGCGAAACATAAAAAGACCCTTGAATAATCTTACCTTTATGATTATATATGATTAGTGTCCAGTTCTTGTTCACAACAACATTTGAGATCACTTCACTTGTGTCTGTTTCAAAACAAAGTGTTGGGTTTGGCTCTCTTTAAAGACTAAATTCAAAAGTAGTTAAGAAAAATTAGGAATGTGGGAATTGTAATAATGGTAATAATTGGTGGAGGGACTAATTAGTTGAACAAACAAATTAGTACAGATTCCATAATGAGCTTTGTGTTCAATCTACTATAACTACAAACAACTATATATAACTATAAAAACAAAATAGTCTTATTAGTAGTAATTCAAACCAAAGAATATGACCCTTAACTAACTTCCTTCTTACCGGTGGTGCCTAAAATTTTTAATTTCTTGTTTGCTAATTTTATGCTTTTTAAACTAAGATATTTAAAAAGCATAAATATATGTTAGCGTCTCAAAGAGGTACACATTACACAATGAGTTTAACCATCAACTCTCTGAGGCATTTTGTCAAACATCAAGCAGATAAATTTAGACAACATAAAAGGATTATAGACCAGAAAAGAAAAACCCATTTCCATTAAATGAATGAAAACACAAAAATCATAACAAATCCAGCCATGGCAATAATGAAAAAGCAAAAGAGAGAGACCAATTAGAGAGAAAGACCAAAGAAACTCACAGTCACCATCGCTAGTGCGAAGGGGAGCGAAGGGTCATTGATGCAAAGGGGAGTCTAAAGGTCGCTGGCGCGAAGGGGAGGCGAAGGGTCGCCAGAAGCATCGCGAATTGAAGCGTTGCTAGATGAAGCGTCACGAACTGAAGGATGAAGCGTCGCCAATGATCAGTGACCTGATGCATCGCCAACGGTAAGCTGAAGTGTCGCGATCGGTGAGCCGAAGCATAGCGATGGCGAGCCCAAGCATCGCAATCGACGAGCCCAAGTGTCGTGACAGTGAGCCCAAGCGTCATGAGGGCAAGCCCAAGTGTCGCGACCTGCGAGCCCAAGCGTCGCAATCGGCGAGCACAATTGACAAGCCCAACCATCGCCGTTGAGCTTAATCGGCGACGGTGGATATTTTTGGTTTGGGAGCTTATCTCTCGGTATTTTTTTTGACCAAAATGATACTGAAATGTGATGTTAACAGCTCTTGGTATTGAAATGTTTTGTGGTTAGCTGGGTATAGAAATTAGGCTTTTAAGTTTTTAGTGACGAATTTCAGTTTCATCGCTAAAGACCCAGGCTTTGTTAAGACTTTTAGAGACAAAATTCATATTTCATCGCTAAATCATACTTTTAGTGACGAATTGTGATTTCATCACAAAAAAATATAAGTGCAAAACTATTATTATTTTAGTGACTAATATTTTTCATCGCTAATTCTTCCTTATAGCGACGAAAGGAAGAATTAGATCACAATAGCGACGGAATTTATTTTTCGTCGCTAAATGTTATAATTTTTTTCATTATTAGTGACGAAATTCATATTTCGTCACTAAAGCTGTATTTTTAGCAACAAAAAATATTTCCTTACTAATTTTCATTGCTAAAAATTCATTTTGTTGTAGTGTGATAAATAGCACTGAAGGGATCCTAATAATAAAGATATGATCTATGGCAATTAGGGTATTCACATAGCAGGCCCATTGCAGTTGGTAGTAAGGCTTAGAAGAGCTACTAGCTTGAGTATTGTTGTTATTAGTCATTATCATTGTCATTGTTACTGTAAATATCTTGTGTACACGTGACATTAGCTGACTAGAGCTAGTAATCTGCACTAGATATGTAAAAGATTTCAAGGATTTTAACTAAAATTAAGGGAGCCATATTCCCTTATTTTATTTATGGAATTTTCGTTAGGATAAACATACATGCTACAATCAAACGAAGTAACCATTTGCTAATCAATATATATAAAGGCAGAGACCTCATGTGAGAGTGCATGAGGTCCTGCCACGTGACACTCTAATATTGCATTTAATATTTTTACATTTTTATATTAAGTTTTTTTTTACTGTTACTCAATAAATCATTATAACTTATTTTACTATTATATAAATTTAGCATTTTTTATCTCTTTTAATTAATTTTTTTATTGTTATTCAATAGATCATAGTAACTTATTGCATTTAATCTTTTTTACCTTTTTCATTAAGTTTTTTACTGTTACCTAATAAATTATAGTAACTTACTTTTACTATTATATGAATTTAGTATTTTTTACCTCTTTTTATTAAGTTTTTTTTTTTTTATTGTTACTCAATAGATCATAGTAACTTATTTTTACTATATTGATATGAGCTGTTCTTGACAATTAGACTAATTAGACCAAAAATTATTCACTATCAAATTGATTATCTTTTTAAAGTAAATCAAACTTTATGAAAAACTCAGATCCAGTTCTTACCTTACATATTATGACCCAAGTTTGACCATTCTCACGTGTAAATCAAAGTAAAAACTCTTACCCTCTTACAAACTCTCTTCTTCTCCCCCACGTATAGATGATACTTCTAGAAAATCTCATTTCATGAAATATCTCTTCATTTTTCCCCAATTTCAATTCAATATGCTTTTGTCTATTAATAATATTCTATGCAATTTATGCAGACAAACTCTCTGTAGAGTTTGTTTAGATTTAGGATAACACAATCATAAATCATATCAATACAAAGTGCGGAATATAAAACACAAAGATATGATGACCCAAGAAAACCAAACTGGTAAAAAATCTGAGGAGGATTAACCTAGCTATCCTCAAGGTAAACCTGAATCCACTATGAAAGAATCGAAGTTGTACAATAACGACTTAGACCGCTAACATCCTATTGCTACCCACCAGTAGAACTTACTGACATGACCATGTGCAAGCTCCGAGACCAAAACTCCTTCTTTCTTGGATTCTCCAGCAAGTACAAGCACTCCTGCTTGTCTATCTTTAAGCTCTTATGGCAGCAACTGAATGATCATCAAGTTCTTGAAGCTATCTCCTTCTTGAAAATCCTAAGCTTGTGTGAAGGCAAGCACCTCTCAGATCTCATACGAGATTCACACAAACAACAATATGAGCAACCTAAAAAACGTGACTAGGGTTTGCCTTTTATACCTAGGACAAAACATAAAACCCTATACGTCATATGGGCTTAAGGCTGAGTTGGAAAATCTATAGAAAAAACAATCTGCACGTCTTTCAATCAGTCGAGTCTAATTCTCGATTGATTGAGTCAGACAGAAATGCAAAGTAACTTCTGCAGTTAACTCGATTCCAACTTTACATAAATCACATACTTTGAGTAAGTCTAAAACACAACTAGACACCTGTTTTGATCATGGTTTACCAACAAATACATATTAGAGTTCTAATACATTAGTTCCTAAATACTTAGAACCTAACACTCTCTATCATCAACCAGTGCAACAAAATATATATAAATCTTGAGATCCCTCAGGTTTCTGAAATAATTGACAAGTGCATATTTCTAAAATTTATAAACAAAAAA
>JAGHPS010000660.1:0-45617 GCA_020976635.1 Castanea crenata
AATGTCTCTCTCCTTGTGCTATCTTTCAAGAGGAATCACTTTTTCCTCTATTGGTTTTACGGTTGATTCTAAGAGTGTTTTCCTCTCTCCACATGAGAGGACACACTTAGGCTATAATGACGAAACACGATAGCGAGAGAAGAATTAGTACATGACCTTTTTTTTTTTTTTTTTTTTTGATGGGGAATTAGTACATGACTAGATCCTAGAACACTTTTAGACCACATGAGGTTAATACGAAGCTAGACCCTGGAATACTTTGAATCACAAAGGTTGAGAATTGAGATCTGGAATTTACAAGAAAAAAAAATAGAGAACAAAGATTGAAATAGTATTGATAGAAGAGTTGAGATTTTTGTGTTACAAAGGTTTCAGATAACTTCATTTCAAAGTAAAAATATATTTAGACACATCCTAGGCAAGAAGCTGTTCACCCATAATTATTGGTCATTAACGTCATATTTCATAAAAATCATTAGGAAACAAGAAATCAATCATCATCGTTCTCATTGTTTTGGCATTTGCGAAGATAATTAGAAGAAAATGAAATGTTTTGAAAACAAATATATGGAGAAGCAGAGATAGCACTCAAAATCAAGATTCCTTTATTTTGGAATTTGGAAATTGCATCATGTAGAAAGGGCAAGATTTTTACAACCCAACAAACACAGATACGTGAAGAAGCCGAATGAGGAGTGAGGAGGAGCACACAACACAAGGACATATTCTAAGAGGACAAACACAAAAAGGATACTGAATCTGCTCGGGCAAAGAGGTGACAGTTTATTCCCTATTGACATCAAGTCGTTGATCTGTCATTGGGCTAGAAATTTCCGTGAAATCCCAGCTACATGATATACTAGCTCCTTATGCCTCTTTTTTCCCCCATAATTTTCAATAAATGTCACATGTATCTATTGATAATTTGATAGAAAGGAGAGAAATGAGATTTAAACTCCGATGTTTCCTTTAAAAATACCAAAAAGCATCAACCAGTTGAGTTATAAGACTTATGGTAAAATTGCATAATTTTAGTGTTTCCTGGACCCCTAATATACTTTTTCATCTATGAGTTGACAATAATATAAGAGTGCATGGATTAGGTTAGACTCTAATTTTTTATCGGAACCTACTTGGTTGAATTGAGAAGTTCCTAATGTAGCTCAATTCATCACATGTTTTGACACACTAACAAAACATTAAAGACTTGATTGAAGCTTTTAAAAGATTGATGCCTATTATAGAATATGACACAAAAGTTGAGTACCAAATGTTATTAAACCAAAAAGAATTTATATGCTGGGTGATTAGTTAGTTGGGCTGAACAAAAAAGAAAATCTTCAAGAATTGGGCTATTATTTTGTTGGGCCCAAACCTTAACCAACTACCCCTGTGCATAATTCAACTATCCCTTCCCTTATGTTTGCCCTACCATTCAATCACTTTTTTCTTTAATGATTTTTCCATTTTTCCGTTCCTTTTTCTTGAAAAGTAAAGCAACGCAAGATAGAAAATGAAGAAGAAAGCAGAGAAAACTTAAAGAACAGAAACGATTCTAATGGAAATGAGAAATTCTGTTATTGCTTCACATTGATCTGATACAATCCCCAAATATATACCATAACTACCTCCGTATAATGTGGAATGAATTAACAAACTCTAATTCAATCCTTCTAGATCCCTAACACGTGTACAGACTCTATCATTCTTAGCTAACTAATGGTACCTGCAGTTTTGCCTATTATAACTCTATGACAGGCCGTTTACCAGCAGCTCTGTCATCAGCATTATCATCTTGTGCTTGACCCTTTACCTCAGCTTGTACAAGTCCCTTTATATTTCTCCTTTCTTTTTTTAATCAACTTGCATGCTATATATTATCTTCGGTGGGGTCTGTGGTTAGTCGGTAACCTCTTATTTATGTGAGGCAAAACTATACTTTTACTCCTTGAAAAATCTACAAAGTTTAACCTCGGTTCTTGAAAAATTACTCATGTCAACTTGGTTCCTGTTTTACTCAAAATGTGTCAATGACTTAATGTATACATTCTATTATAACACTACGACCTTTTGGAGCATCACCGCCAATATATGCTGAGGTGATCTAATAAAAATAAAAAATAAAAAGGGAAAAATGCTCACACACGCCCTGAACTTTGAGGTAGTGGTCAAAACATCCCCTGAACTTTTAATTTGGCCAATTTACTCCACAAACTTTATACATTTGCCAAATCAATACCACTGTTAATTTGGTGTTAAACAACTAACGGAAACTCACGTGAACATAAAAATGACAAGTGAGTATGAATCAATTCAATTGAGATGGAGAGAGAAAGCTTTAGAGAGAGAGATAGACAAACTATAGAAGGCTCCCACTATAAAAACAAAATTGGTACTAATACTATAAAATGCAGAAGACAAATGAACATAACACAATAATAGCAATGAAAATCAAATCGAAACAATCGAAGAAAATACATCACATATTTATAGATTCTAAACATTAGCTCAAAACAACAGAGTTGAACCGAGATTAAAACCAATACTTTGGTTGAAGGCACAAAGATAGACCCAAAAATCCCAAATGGCAAAGAAGATTCTTTAATTGGACCTAAAAAGTTCAGAAGTCAAGAAAGAAAATGCAGTTTTCTTATTCCCTTCCATTGCTTCTTTTAGAAACCTCTCTATTGGTGTGTGTGTGTGTGTGTGTGCGCATTCAACAACCACCGTCAAAGAAAAACTTTCCCAAGAAAAGAAAAAATGGTGAAAAAAAAAAGTATTTACTAATAGCCAAATAGAAACAATATAATGAAATAAACAAAATAGAAGCCAACAGAACAATGGAAAAGAATGAGAGAGACACGTGGTTCTGAAAATCTGGTTCTACAGCCTCTCTCTCTCTCTCTCTCTCTCTCTCTCTCTCTCTCTCTCTCTCTCTCTCTCTCTCTCCTCTCTCTCTCTCTCTCTCTCTCTCTCTCTCTCTCTCTCAAAAGTTTTCTCTCTTCTTCTCAATTGAACTGATTCATACTCCCTCGGTCATTTTTATGCTCACATGAGTTTGAGTTTCTGTTAGTTTTTTAACACCAAACTAACAGAGGTATTGATTTGGCAAGTCTATAAAGTTTGTGGAGTAAATTGACCAAATTAAAAGTTTAGGGGGTGTCTTGGCCACTATCTCAAAGTTCAAGGGGTGTGTGAGCATTTTTTTCCAAAAAATAAAACTAATTATTTATAAATGATAATGTTTGAGGACACAATTTTTGTATCACAACTATTGTTACAATCCTAAACATCCAGGGTTATGAGTGGTGCAAAAAGAACTACTAGATACATGAGAAAGTGATAGTTCACTAATCATAATCACACATATTATCAAGTCTTAGCAGATAGCATGCTCCTGAAAGAGCTGATAATGATCATTCTTAGAGTCAGCACTACAGATTCAACCCAAACAAATCCTAGATCTTCTTAACTTCCCATACATTCCATCAAACGTTATTTAATTTATAAAACTCAGGCTTTTAATGAAATCATTATTAAAAAAGTTGCATACATGCAAATAGTTAATTACAGGCTCAATATAAAGTGCCATAACTTGTCCAGTTTGACTCGCAATGAAACTAGAACACAAGAAGAGCTGAACCAGATAGTTGGAGACTTTATTTGTAAAGTTCCATAACTCCCATGACAGTAAAGGCTCGACAGATAACTTGAAACCCTGAAAATCCAGCAGCCTTGCTCAAGGCCTCAAACTCTTTCTCAGTTCTTTCCTTCCCTCCAGGTTGAATAAACATAGCATTGTCAAGCATAGAGACATACTTAGAAGCATTACTTGCCTCAGGTTCCTCTGGCAATATAAAGTCCATGATAATCACCTTTCCATCTTTTGGCACTGCTTTGTTGCAGTTCTTCAAAAGTTTTATGCATTGTTCATCATTCCAATTATGACATGTACCCTGCAATATTATACATGAAAATTTTCAAAAAGCAAACGTTGGTTTTTAATTTTTAATTTTTGACAATTCAATAATTACAACAATTAATGGGATGGAAGCATTGAACCTTTATACCATTGAACTAATTTAAATTATAAAGCTCTTGACAAGCTGATCTAATATAATCATCAAAAAATTAAGTAGTTAACTAACTGACCTTTATCATTATGACGTCACCTTTTGGAACACTTACATACATATCCCCTCCAACATGTTCAACACCTACACAGATTTTCACCTTGCTCTTTAACAGAAATAAATCCAAATCCAAGATAAAGAAATAAATCTATTTTAATAAGAAAATTTAAAAGACTGTTTTAGAGCTAGATATATCAAGGGCCGTAAAAAATTATTGTATAGCCTTGTTATATTTATGTTATTTTATTTTATTTTGGGTTTAGTGAAATAATATTTAAAAGTAAGATAGATATTCCATAAAAAAAATAAAAAATAAAAAAAAGTGAAATAGAGTTAGTGTCCTAATTTTTAGGATTTTTCTCTACGCGAGAGTTGATAAAAGTTTGAAAGCCTACTACTATGCACATTTAGTGTGGTGGTCATTTCACAAATACAATCACTTGTAGGGTCTGGGTGACAAGATCCGGGGTTCAAGTCTTCAGGAGGGAGTTTCACACATATATACACTTAAATTAGACTAGAGTATAATTTATATCTTGTATAAAGAAAAAAAAAAGTTTGAAAGTCTAAAACTTAGGAATTTTTTTAAATATAGTAAATTACTCTTTTAACCAGTTTGAGTTTTTAAATTTAAAATTATCTAACTAAAAGATATGGGTATTTTAGAGAGTATAAGAATTTATGTGAGAATATTTTAGTATGCAAAATGATGAAACTTAAATAGAGAATCCTCTTAGTAATAGTATAAATATATATTGACTAGATTTTAAAAATGTTTACTCTTAGTTACAATCAAATTCAATCTAACACATCTTTTCTGTCACTCCAATTTATGGTCTAAATCTTTCAAGTTGTGCACTGACAACCTGTGAAAATTTAGAAAGTGTAGCATTATATACAGGGGCAGCTTGATGCATTTTGGGGCTTAAGGTGAAAATTGATTATCTTGTATTAGATGCAAAATTACTGCTAATTAATATGAACTACGTAGAATTTTTTTTTTTTTTTATAGAAATTTTATAAACAAAAAAAGTTTGACAAAATTTTTCATACTTGTTGATATGATAGATTGATAATGGTAAGTAAGAAGCAGTGTAAGTGGTAGACTTAAATGAGAACTAGTAAAAGTTTGCTAACTCAACTCTTATTATTATTCTTTTTTTTAGAAGTGCAATATTCACAATATTTTTTATAACAAATTCTAGATTTTAAGATGCTTTTTGTTTTGACCCTTAAAAAAAAGATGCTTTTTGTTTTCTATTTGAAAATATCACTATAATTATTATTTTTCCATTAATAACAACCTACTACTTAACATTAGTTATAAAAGTGTTGTGAAAAATATTGGAGACGTTGCATTTTTCTCTCTTTTTTATTTGTTTTTCATCTGGTAAAAAATATTATTTTATTTATTAATTATAAATAAGCCTATTGGTTAAAATTTGGGGGCCTTTTTTTTGCATGGGACTTTAGGCGATTTCATTTTTTGCTCTAGCATTCAGCTGGCTCTGATTATATAATTAATGGTAGATTCAGAAATTTCTCTGAGTTCCGAACAAACAAAAAATGATTATTAACTATTTTTTTCTTTATATATATATATATATATATTATTCTTATTATCTACATAAAAGTATAAAAGAGTGCTGTAAAATTATTTTAAATGTAAATTAAGCAGTAAGTACTTTATAATACAATTTGTTTATTACAAAAAGTATCAATATTAAATTTGACAAATTGTGCCAATATTGACAGATATATTTGAAATTTTTTTTAAAACCATCTTTAATCATCAATAGAGTAAAAGCAAAGCATCTTTATTTAAATTACAAATTATAAAATGTATGCATTAAAATCCTTATGCTTTTTTATTTATTTATTATTGCTTGAGATAATTGGTAGGATAACTAAATGTTCATTATAATTTTTGAATATCTAATTAATTTAAGTAGTTGATAGGTACAACTTATCACCAATGAGATTGTGACTCTACTTAAATCAATTTTTAAAATTTTAATCTTGTATAAAAAAAAAAATTTAATCTAACAGAGAAAAGTATGTACATTTTAAAAATAATTATAATTATAGATAGGTATAAATTTTGATTGGCATTTAAGGTGTTATAAACCTAGTTACTTTATCCGTTCTTTCGGATAAGAATGCATATTTAAATTTTCTTTTTTTAAGAATTTGATACATATATACTTAAGAATTTTTAAATTATTTTTTAATTATACATGCTTAAGTTTTATTTGTTAATGGCTCTGCCATTTATTGCACTACTGGGGCACTATATTTATTTTTTTTCCTAATATGGTCATTTGTGATAATTAATATATATATATATATATATATATATATATTTAAACATTATAATAAGTGGTGGGAGAGGAATTCAAACTTACACATCTACGTTGGGAACACTATAAAGTGTCAAAGATAGACATGCATATCAGTTATCAAGATATTTTAGTACCTGGATAAGATGGTGCGTGTTGAATCACTTGAGGCAAATCAAAGTTAATGCCTTTAATGAAAGGGTACTTGGAAATGACCATGTTGAGGCTTGCTCCAGTGCCACCCGCAACATCAACCAACAATGATACCCCCTCAAATCCTTCATATTTCTCAAGAATTTTTTCATGTGTATTCCGGAAAGATCAGCCATTGCCTTGTTAAAAAGGTTGTTCAATGATGGATCAGCTTTCATGTATTGGAAGATGGATTTCCCATGGACCTTTTCAAATAGATTACCTCCTTCAAGAATGGCAGTCTTAAAATTTAGCCTATACCACAATGAATGCCAAAACAGTCAAGTACTTATTGTTTGGAAAAAGAAGAGTGATATGCAAATTAATGATGTGAGATTAATATGCTTACCTCCTTTATTACTTACTAATTTGAGCTCCAACTATATATAGCACTATTACTATTTGGAAAACACAACTTTACCTATTTGCCATCTTATCAGTTATCACTAGTAAGATATCATGAGGACACTAGAGAGGTACTACAGTCGCAGCATTATGGTGTATTCTTGAGCCAATACATGTAGTATATAGTATATATGCAGGGAGCCAATACATGTAGTATACAGTATATACGTAGGGGCGGAGCCAAGACTTGAAGTTAGGGGGCGGCTCTATTGATGGTTATGTGCAACAGCTCTGGCCTCCGGTTCTACTACTACTTAATTAATAGAATTATATATATATATATATATATATATATATATATATATATATATATATATATATATTTGGCGTGTGTTTGTCTTTGATGTGTGCGTCTACTACTAGGCAAGGGTGGCTTTATGCATTGAGGAGCCTAAGACGAAAAATGAAATGAGGTCTTTTATATATTTTTAAGAAATAATCTAAATATGGCTTAAACTCTATTCTCTTATTAGATGCAAAATTACTAATTAATATGAACCGCTTAGAATATTTTTTTTGAGAATTTCTATAGATGCAAAAAAAAAGGACAAAATATTTCACACCTGTTGATGTGGCAAATTAATAATGGTAAGTCAAAAAATGACATTAGTGGTGGACCTAGATGAGAATTAGTAAAAATTTGTCAACTCAATTGTTGTGAAAAATTTTGTGACATTTTTTGTGTATTGCTTTTTTTTTTTTAAGTGCTAAATTCATAACATTTTCACAACAAATTCTAAGTGTTAAGTTGTTTTTAGTTCTAATTTGAACCCACCATTGAAATAATTTTTTTAACCACCAATAATAGCCAGTAACATCCAACTGCTTAGAGTTTATTGTGAAAGTATTGTGAAAAATATTGTGAACGTAGAATTTTATTTTCGTAAAAAAAATACTATTTTATTTGTTGGCTAATATTTGGGCTTAATTAATAATATTAAAATGAAAAAAAATAGTTATATTGGTTAAAGTTGGAAGGCCTTTTTTTACTCGGGGCCTTAAGCGGCTGCCTCTCTTGCTTATGTGTTAAAGCCGACTGTGCTGCTAGGTAATAAAAAATTGGTTGATTGAGCTTAATTCTTTTTTAGCTGCACTATTGGTAATTTCTGTTGTTGAGATAATTTCTTTGGGCTTGTATATTTTGTTTTAGATTTTAGATCTATAGGTGTCTTTATGGTCTTCAAAAAAAAAAAAAAAATGCTAGAGTTATAAACTCTTTTTACAAATTACTGATGTGATAACTAATTATTGATAAGTAAAAAATTGGTATAAGTGGTAAGTTCAAATATAAACCAATTAGAATTTGCTACCTCAATAATTTATAAAAATATTGTAAAAAATTTGGTAGTTATAATATTATTCTTAAAAAAATCAATAATATTATTAAGAAAGATGGGAGGCAAAGTGTAATTTTATAGGAAAAAAATTACCAAAATTAATACTTATGTAAATACTTATATTTTATAATAAAAACAAGTTGGGGGTGGGGCCAAGTCAGGGAGTGGCTCTGTCCCTGTAGGCGTCTCCCATTACCTAATAAACTTCGTACCGGAGTGACCTAAACTCACAATCTGTTGTAGAATTATAGTGTAAATGGATAGTTTTATTTTCAGTTATTATTTACTTTAGAATATACGCTGTAAAAATAGCGCCTTAAATTATATAAATAAATAAATAAAAAAGAAAAAAAATTGAAGTTTTCAAAAACTATAGATAGATTTTTTTTTTTTTTTTTTTTTTTAACAAAACTATAGATAGATTGGAAGCGAAAACAAGTTGGTATTTTAATTTTACGCAAAATAAACAAAGCTTTTAACTTCAAGCATACAGAGATACCCCAATGTATAAATAATATATATATAGGAAAAATCATTAGAAGTTTCTTTCTCTCAAGTTATATTTTTGTTTTTTTTGTTTTTTATTTAATTAGGGCTCTACCCCAAAGGGTGATCATAGGTCAAATCGATTCTGGATTAGTATCAACTCACCACCCCTTTGAGTTAGAAACTTTTCCACTTGTTGTCAGCCAATTGATAGGTCAAAATCACCCAAAAATCTGGTTTAAAGGTCAGACTCGCTTCAAGACAACCGCAAGCGGTGAATCTTTGATACCGGTTTCTAGGTCGGCACAAAGGCATGTTTTATGTAGATTCAGGTTGTCTCTAGCAATGATGGAGTTGCCAGGATTAGATTTGACAAGGTTGGAGTGATAGGTATGCATGGTGGTTGAGGATTTAAGGGTGGAGGTGTAAATATGATCAAAGACGGTCGCTGAGATGTCGGGGTGAAATTATTCTTCATATAAAGTTAAAAAATGCGGATTGTAAAATAGAGTGTCAACATGAGATTATCAAGTTTGATATAAATACCATTGAGAAGACAAGGGGTGGGGTTGTGGATGGTTGCGTTGGGTTTGATGCAAGGTAGTCAATACTGTACCGATACCATCCGTACCGGTGCTAATACCGGTATCGAAACATCAACGTTTCATACCGGTTTAAGTGCCGGGCGTACCTACCATGTACCGATCATACCAACCAATTTCGCATAATATTGGTCAGTACTGGGCATACCAACTAGTACAATTTTTTTTTTTTTTTATAGTTTTGTAATTCTTGAATTTTTGTTAGAGTAAAACGATAACTTATTTACATTAAATTTATTAGTATTATTTGTTTTTAGTATGCAATGAACAATTAAACTTTCTATTTTTTATATTGTGTTTTTTTTTTTCTTTTAATTGATGTTAAAGTCTAAAACCATGAATAATTTGTCCTGAATTGAAGAAATATTTTATGGTAAACTTTTATATTTATTATAATATATATATACACACACACACACATGTATGTATGTGTGTGTATATATATATATATATATAATAACGATAAATTCGAAACGGTACACGGGTATTGACCAGTACCAAAATATATCGTTTTACTAGTCAAACTAATACAACCTCTGGTACGAGATTGACTCTCTTGGTCTGACATGATTTTCTACCCATCATGATCTCTTACCGTTGAGAAATCTCAAACCCCACCCAACCCAATCTATAATAGCTCTATAAAATCCAACCCAACCAGGATCAGGTCAGATAATTGGAAAAGACCATTTTGTCAAGTGAAGTCTAATGAAAATATTGAATTTTCATTCCATTATTTAAGCTCATTTTTCAATAAATGATTATAATTAACAAAATTAAGTTTAATATTTCAATTTTATCAAACCTAATAAGTCTCAAAATACCAAAAATATATAATAGTAACAATTTTTTTTTGATAAAAATAAGATTCAAAATCCAACATAAATCAGCTAACAAATTTAAGATACAAATATTTGTTAAACTATTAATGCAGTGGATTTGTTTTTTGGCCAACTTGAACCTGATCTCCAAGCTTCACATAAATATTTACAATCCAACTTGACCTATCAACCCATGACAAACCAACTCAAGGAATAGATCGGATTGGATTGGACAGAGAGAGAACAAAAATTCAAACTAAACATATGTATTTTAGCTCGCCACTAAAACTTATGTTTCGACAAAATCAATCTAAAAACGAGCTAGTACCAAATATATCACTAAATAAGATAATTTAACTTTTTACATTAACTTAATACAGAAATAATTCATTTTAACATTTATTATCAAATCACTAAATAATACGATTTGTTCAGACTATTTATGTGCATAAGTTTGTAATTAGCATTCTTATTATACTTAATTATTTATTTAAGTTTCAACATGCATTCAAGACTACATGGATTAAGTGGGAATATACGTACAAAACCTCTGCTGTGGCCCGGTGTAAAGCAAAAGCTGAGATTGAATCCACAGATCCTCCATCTTCATTCTGAACATAGAATTTGCCAGCCGGTGAGACTCCATAGAGTCTCTCAACCCTTCCATCTTCGCAGGTGCGCACAGAGCAAGTAAGAAGTGAGTAGCTAGCAAGTAAACGCAGCATGCGATCGAGCATATAAGGTGCATCAGGGTTTTGTGTGGGAAGCTTAGAAGTAATCTCAGAGGGTGACAAGAAAGCATCAGGGCTTGCCTTAGCAATGATCTCGAACAGATTGAGCTCAATGGCGGCGTTTAGTACCATGGGAAATACGTGAGAGCTAGACAGTAGCAAGGCATAGAGACATGGATCATCATCTTTTTCACTAATGGGGGGGTTTACCACACTGGTTTTGTGTGGAACTCATTTTTGCTGTTTCGATTTTTCTTGGCCTTGAGCTGTGGCCTTGTGATTCTATGTTGTATGTATTATATAGGATCAGCTGGTACTACAGGAATTTAACTGTGCAACTTTAATGGTAAATTTATTGTAGTAAACAGTTTTAATTGAAAATAGTTTGTGCTTAGAGAGAGAACTTCACAAATTACAATATTGATTTAATTATTTGAAATTAATGTAATTTTAATATTGGAGTGTGAATATATTTTCTTATTTCATTTTTTTTCTATATATATATATATATATATATATATATATATATATATATATATATATATATATATATATATATCTGTGTGTGCGTTTTCCTCAACCAAAAAAAAAAAAAAGATTTTAATTATTTTGAAGGTACCACTCGTGCTTCATATGGAAATTGATAAAGTGCTTTGAGATGAGAGAAATGACAAAAAAAAAAAAAAAAAAAAAAACACATAATAAGGAACTGAGTGGATCGGAGTACTAATGTGACTTTCCATTCATATTTAGACCACTTAATAATTTAAAATTTCCACGTTGATGACAAAATGTGCAGAGTCCACGTCAAGTGCGCCTCCAATGTTGACAACTTACCTTGACTTTGAAGTGTTTGAAGGGTTACCACTTAATAATTTAAAATTTCCACGTTGATGACAAAATGTGTAGAAAGATTTGGTTCTTCAGTCCAAGTCAAGTGCGCCTCCAGTATTGATAACGGTTGGACATTTTAATATTAATAATTAGAATGAATAAATTTTATAATATAAATGTAAAAAATGTGAGAGTTATGGAAGATGAGGAGTTAGTAAAAATATTTAATCTCATATTGATAATAAGAAAGATTATTTTGTTCTTTTTAATTGTGGTGATTAATGGGCTAACATGAATTGTCTCAAATATTGGGTCGGATACGTGTGCAAGGAGGAGATGAAGGATGAAGGGTGAAGTTGTCAAATTTAGATATGAATCAGCACCTTAGATCCTCCTACTTGACAACCTATTCAGAGTAATTACCATATCCGTTGGTGAGTAAATGGCCCGAATTAATATTCCATTTTTATTATGGAAAATAATGAGTCATTAACCCACTTAATGGTCTATCCGTTTGAGTCTTTTCATTATTCAGAAAACTCTTTATCTCACCATCAATTGTGTAACTCTAGCCCATCAGAATAATATCCAACAATTAATCTTGTAACACCCACTATATCAGAATAATGGACTTAATTAATCAGATTAATTTAGATAGTAATTTCGTGAGGCCCATTAGAAAAAATAGACTCATTCAAACACAATCCAAGTTACTGCAATATACACTAAAAAATATAGAGAGCTTCTTGGTAAGGAAGGGTGTTCTTTTTGTGGAGCTTTAGACCTGAACACTTTATGCAAAAGTTGCTCTAGTCATCGACACTTGTTGGGCTGTTGTATCCTTGAGGAGACAAGTCAAAGACGGTCTACACTGGTTACAAAGTTTAGCCAACCAAGGGCTTGAATCTCCTTAAAGAGAGCGAGTGTCGCGCCTCAATCTAAATAGTGTTGTGTAATCTCTTTCTTTAAATTAATAAAAAATTCATAAGTATTATTCAGTTTCTCTTCGTGTAATTTTCATTATCATTGTGTTTGCACCAACAATTTTAAGGAGATTCATCACATGGAGCCTACACAAAAGAAACAAAATGAGCCTGTTGGAGATCTCAACAAGCCCTTTGGCTTTAAGGGAGCCCACTTCAAGAGGTTGAAAGGAAAGGTCATCTTCTACTTGAGCCTTCTCAAAGTTGTCTACATCCTCACTGAGAAGAATCCCTCAAAGGTTCCTAACGATGAGATGAGTGACGAAAAATATATTCTTCATCAAAAAAAAAAAAAAAAGATAAGTATACTAAAGATGAATATAATTGTCACTCTTATCTATTGAATTGTCTTGCCGATCATTTCTACGATTATTATGATACAACTTACAAGTCTGCTAAAAAAATTTGGAAAGCTTTACAAAGCAAGTATGATACCGAGGAGGCAAGTGCAAAGAAGTATGCTACTAGTAGTTTTTTCTGTTACCAAATGGTGGATGGAAAATCGGTGGTGGATCAAGCACAAGACTTCCAAATGATAATTCTACCACAAAGGTAAACCTTATTTTATCCAATAATAATATACCCAAAATCATTTTCTCAGAAATGGTCAATTGAAGCCAAAAAAGAAAGTCTTTAAAAACAATAATAGATCACCTCAAGGAAAGGGAAACACGAATAAAAATTACAATAAGAACCAAGGACCCCTTCACAAGTTCAATTTAATAGATCCTGTTTTGTTTGTGGCAAGAGTGTGCATATTGCTCGATTTTGCAAATTTTGGAAACGTGAATTTGTCTCGCAGGCTAACATAACCGAAGAGCCTTTAGTGGCTATGATTACAGACATTAATATGGTGCAATATGTTAAAGGGTGGTGGGCAGATTCTGGTGCTAATAGGCACGTCTGCTATGACCAAAATTGGTTCAAATTGTACACTCCTTTTGAAGAAGAAAAAACTGTTATGTTTGGTGACTCTAGCAAAACCAAGGTTCTTGGGAGTGGTGAGGTTGAATTGAAAGTCACTTCTGGACGTGTGTTAACATTAAAAGATGTACTTTACACTCCGTCCATGAGGAAGAATTTGATGTCAAGTTTTTTGCTTAACAAGGCTGGATTTAAGAAAACTATGGAATCTGATAATTATGTAATCACTAAAAAGGGATTATTTGTGGGCAAGGGTTATGCTTGTGATGGAATGTTTAAATTGAATGTTGAGAATAATAAAGCATCTACCAGTTTAGTTTATATGCTTTCTTCTATTAATTTTTGGCATGCTCGTTTGTGTCATATAAATAGTAGATGTGTGGGAATCATGAGTGATTCAGGATTAATTCCAAGACTGTCAAAAGATTTTGAAAAATGTGAAACTTGTAGTCAAACTAAGATTACAAAAAGGCCTCATAAAAGTGTTGTAAGAAATACCGAATTGCTTGAGTTAATTCACTCCGATTTATGTGAATTTGAAGGAATTTTAACTCGTGGAAGAAATAGATATATTATCACTTTTATTAATGATTTATCAAAATATACAACTATTTATTTTTGAAAAATAAAAGTGATGCTTTTGAAAAATTTCAAGATTTTTTAAAAGAAGTTGAAAATCAATTCGGTAGAAAAATAAAAAGAATAAGAAGTGATAGAGGTTGTGAGTATGAATCAAGTGCATTTAACTCTTTTGTTCAGTATTTGGGAATTATCCATGAAACTATTGCACCATATTCACCTGCTTCTAATGGTGTGGCTGAAAGAAAAAATAAAACTTTAATTGAGTTAACAAATGCCATGTTAATTGAATCTGGTGCACCTTTACATTTTTGGGGTGAAGTTATTTTAACTGCATGTTATGTTTTGAATAGGGTGCCACATAAAAAGTCATACACCACAACTTTTGAGATGTGGAAAGGACATAAGCCAAATTTGGGATATTTGAAAGTATAGGGTTGTCTTGCTTATGTAAGGCTTACTGATCCTAAAATTCCTAAATTAAGTATAAGAGCTACTACCTGTGCTTTTCTTGGTTATGCAGATAAAAGTGCAACCTATAGATTTTTTGATCTTGAAAACAAAATAATTTTTGAATCTAGTGATGCACTTTTTCATGAAGAAAAATTTCCTTTTAAATTGAAAAATAGTAGAGGTGAAGAAAATATTTTGTCACAACCTAGTTCTTCTATTTAACATTTACAAAATCAAGAAAATCTTGAAATGAAACCTAGAAAAAGTAAAAGAGGTAGAGTTGAAAATGATTTTGGTCCTGATTATTATGTTTTTAATATTGAGGAAAATCCTCAAAATTTAAAAGAGGTTTTAACATTACCTGATGCTATTTTTTGGAAAGAGGCTGTAAATGATGAAATGAAATCTCTAATTTCTAATAAAATTTGGAAATTAGTAGATCTTCCACCGGGTTGTAAGACCATAGGTTGTAAATGGGTCTTTAAAAAAAAGTTGAAACCAGATGGATCAATTGATAAGTTTAAAGCTAGACTTGTTGCAAAAGGCTTTAAACAAAAAACTGATCTTGATTTCTTTGATATATTTTCTCCAGTAACAAGAATTACATCTATTAGATTGTTAATTGCTATTGCTGCAATTTTTCATTTGAAAATTCATCAAATGGATGTAAAAACTGCTTTTCTAAATGGGAACCTAGAGGAAAAAATTTATATGGATCAACCCGAAGGCTTTGTAGAGCCTGGACAAGAAAGCAAGGTATGTAAGCTAACTAAATCCCTATATGATTTAAAACAAGCACCTAAACAGTGGCATGAAAAGTTTGATTCCTGCATAATTGAGAATGGTTATAAATCAAATAAATGTGATAAATGTATTTGTGGGGAGTAAAAAGACCTTGGCAGGTATATGGGCCTCTGGGCCGTGTTAAGAAAGGCCGACTTGCTCCTGGGTTAAGCATTTGTAAGTATTATGGGTCAGCCCATACGCCGAGGACCCGAGGATCTGTCCGAGGGTGAGTTTGTCCTCGGACGGACACCGAAGAACCATGGACTCCGTTGTAAAGGCTAAGGAACGACATCGTAAAGACCGATGGTTAAAAGGGGGTAACCCCTGAATAACCTAGAAGCACAGATGTTAGAGATATGCGCAAGTTAAAGACTGTCACCTCCGCATTAAAGACCCTGCACCTACCACCCTGGCCGCATTAATGAGGAAGTGACACCTGAACAGTGGAAGTGAAACTTTTGGTTACTATTCAAAGGCACTGAGAAAAGAAATATATAGGTTAAGGGGGAATTGGGGCAACACGTGTATAGAGTATCAAAAAGATGAGTATTTAAGGAAAAAGATAGAAGAGGAATGGGGACTTCTCCCTTTTTGTAACCTAA
Organism: Castanea crenata; assembly: GCA_020976635.1. NCBI lineage: Eukaryota > Viridiplantae > Streptophyta > Magnoliopsida > Fagales > Fagaceae > Castanea > Castanea crenata. Next base: position 16,208 of record JAGHPS010000660.1, read on the forward strand.
AAGAAAAAGAAAAAGAAAAGGAAAGAGAAATAACATAAGAACAGCTCTCGACCCTACGTCCGAGGAGGTTGATTTGCAATATTCCTTGTTGTTTTCGAGTGTTTGCAACCTTTGATTTGTCATATAATCCTTAAACACTTCTAACCTGGGTTTCAAGCCCACACTCTACAAATTCATATTGTTTAAGGCTCATTAGGCCTGAGCCCGTAACTGTTCTTGGGGCCAGGTGCAATTGTGCACTTACAATTGGCGCCGTCTGTGGGAATCTAGTCTAGAAGTGGTAGGGATACTATGGCAGGCTTAGGTGCTCACCATGCAGAGTCACAAGGATCACCACCGGAGGATCATTTCGAATGTCTTGAACGTCGAAGGGATCGTGAGGGAAGTGTCTATACAGAGTACCCAGGCGCCAGCCATACTCATGGGGGGAATAGTGCCCCCTAGGAGGATGGTTCTAAAGCCATGCAGAAGGAGATCAGTCGTTTAAAGAGAAAGCTACGCTGCGCCAGACGTAGGCCTTCACCATCCTCGTCTGATCCTTCCTTTGAAGACGATAGGCGAGTTGGCTATAGTTTGAGATCGTGCTCACCTGCCAGCTCTGTGCCCTCCGGTGAGGAGGACGACCAGCCAGCTCGCAAACGCAAGAAGCTTCCTTCTAGGGGCTTAGGCAACGATGCTATGAGTAGGGCGTTGCACCAACTCTCCAAATCTCCGTTTTCACGGAGGATTGAGAAGGGGAGGCTTCCTAGGAGGTTCACCCAGCCCACCTTTACCATCTATAATGGCCGGACTGATCCAGTGGAGCACGTGAGTCATTTCAACCAGAGGATGGCAGTTCACTCTCATAACGAGACTCTAATGTGTAAAGTTTTCCCCTCCAGCTTGGGACCTGTGGCTATGAGATGGTTTAACGGTCTCAAATCGGGGTCTATAGGTTCATTCGGAGAGCTGACTAAGGCGTTTGCTTCGCGATTCATTACTTGTAGTAGAGTCCCTCGGTCATTGGACTCACTGTTGTCCATGACCATGAAAGAGGGAGAGACGCTGAAAGCATATTCGGACCGGTATTGGGAGATGTTTAATGAGATTGATGGTGACTTCGATGAGGTGGCACTGAATACCTTTAAGGTAGGTCTGCCTACTGATCATGACTTGTGAAAGTCTTTGACGAAAAAGCCTGTCCGCAGTGTACATCGCCTCATGGATCGCATTGATGAGTACAAAAGGGTAGAGGAGGATCAGCAGCAAGGGAAGGGAAAGGAGAAGGTTATCCCTCAGGAGAGAAGGGATTTCAGGTCGGACAGATATCACAACAATAAGCCGAGGAGGGAGTACTTCGGGCAATCTGGCCCGACAGCGCCTCAAGCTGTAAATACTGTGTTTCGAGAACCAGTGCATCAATTACTGGAGAAAGTTCGTAAAGAGCCCTTCTTCAGATGGCCCAGCAAGATGGCAGGGGATCCTGCGAAAAGAAATCAAAACCTCTTTTGTCAATACCATCGGGATGTAGGCCACACTACCGAGAACTGTTGGACCTTGTGGAACCATTTGGAGCAGCTCGTCAGTGAAGGAAAGTTGAAGGAGCACTTATGTCAGCCTACTGGGCACGTCAGTCAAGTTGGCTCCAATAACCGGGGAAACAATTCATCTCGACCAGTATTAGGAACGATTAATGTTATCTTCGCTACACCTGGTAGGACCGGGTCATGTCCCACTAGGGTGATGGCGGTTTCCCATCCTCAGGCCGAGGATGTAGGCAGTAGGCCGAAGAGGTTGAGGGGTAATTTTCCCGTTATAGGTTTCTCCGAGGAGGATAAAGTAGGGACTATCCAGCCCCATGACGACGCGCTTGTAATTACGCTGAGGATAGGGAATTATGATGTGAGGAGAGTGATGATAGACCAGGGCAGTGGTGCAGATATTATGTACCTTGATCTATTTAAGGGGCTAAGGTTAAAGCTGGAAGATCTAACTCCTTATGACTCACCGCTTATAAGTTTTGAAGGGAGAGCCGTTGTGCCGAAGGGACAGATCCGTTTGCCTGTTCAATCCGGCTCAGAAACAGTTGAGGTGGATTTCATTGTTATTGATGCGTACTCTCCATATACGGCCATCCTCGCCAGGCCTTGGCTGCATGCTTTGGGAGCTGTCTCCTCTACCTTGCATGTGAAAGTTAAGTTCCCCTCGGGGGATTTCGTTGAGGAAATCCTCAGCAGCCAATCGGTGGCCAGGCAATGTATATCCGCCGCAGTGCTACATCAAACAGAAGCCGAGTCTTCGGCTTTGATCACCAAAAACTCATAGCAGTTAATGCCTCCTGATGCATCTGAAGTGCTGACAGGAGAGGAGACAAATTGTAAGGAACTAGAGAAGTTCCCAGTAGCTGATGATCCAGAGAAGTTCTTGCAAGTTGGTATACTTCTGCCACACCAGGAGAAGATGGAATTGTTAGAATTTTTGAAGGACAACATTGATGTTTTTGTGTGGGATCCTTACGAAGCCCCAGGCGTGGATCCGAACTTCATTTATCATCATTTAAATGTCAACCCAGCTATTGTTCCGAGGAGGCAGCCACCTCGGCGATCTTCCAAGGAACATTCTGAAGCTATAAAGGAAGAGGTTCTCAAACTCAAGAGGGCTGGGGCTATTAAAGAAGTTTTTTACCCCGAGTGGTTGGCCCATACTGTTGTTGTTAAGAAAAAGAATGGGATATGGAGGGTATGTGTGGACTTCACTGATCTGAACAAGGCATGTCCCAAAGATTCGTTCCCAATGCCGCGTATAGATCAATTGGTGGATGCCACTGTCAGACATCCTCGGATGAGTTTTTTGGACGCATTCCAGGGTTACCATCAAATTCCTTTGGCGTTGGAGGATCAGGAAAAGACTGCTTTCGTTACTCCGACGGGAAATTATCATTATAAGGTCATGCCATTTGGTTTAAAGAATGCTGGGGCTACCTACCAAAGGATGATGACTAGAATGTTTGAGCAGCAATTGGGTAAGACCGTTAAAATATACGTGGATGATATGGTAGTGAAAAGCAAAACAATACCCTCACACCTGAAAGATTTAGCCGACACTTTTCAGATACTGAGAAAGTACAAGCTGCGCCTCAACGCCTCAAAGTGCTCTTTCGGCGTAGGGTCTGGAAAGTTCCTGGGATACCTGATTACTTATAGAGGCATAGAGGTAAATCTGGTGCAGGTCAAGGCTATTCAGGACTTGCAGCCTCCTCGGAACCCAAAAGAAGTTCAAAAGTTAACAGGAATGATAGCCGCGTTGAATCGGTTCATATCTCGGTCAGCCGACCGTTGTCATCCTTTCTTCCAATTGTTGAACAAATGGAAAGGGTTTCAATGGACCGAGGAATGCGAGTTAGTTTTTGAACAGCTTAAACAATATCTTTCTCGGCCACCCATCCTATCTCGTCCAAAGGCACACGAGATTTTATTTGCTTATCTGGCAGTGGCTGTCCATGTGGTCAGCCTGGTCCTTATAAGGATGATAACGGGTGCAAAGACCGGTATATTATGTTAGTAAGTCTTTGGGGGATGCCGAGATGCGCTATCTACCCTTGGAAAAGGCACTCCTGGCCGTGGTTCATGCCACGCGAAAGCTTCCTCATTATTTTCAGTCTCATACAGTGGTTGTCCTGACTCAATTGCCTCTCAAGGCAGTGCTACGTAGCGCCGACTACTCAGGAAGGATAGCAAAATGGGGGACCATCCTAGGGGCTTTTGATGTTAAATACAAGCCTCGCACCTCGGTGAAGGGCCAGGTCCTCGCTGACCTGGTGGCTGAGTTCGCCAAGCCATTGCTAGAAGAAACTCTAAAGGAATTCCACATGGGTGACAAATCAGTTGGTGTTATCACAGCTGCAACATCTCCGATTTGGAAAGTGTATGTGGATGGAGCGGCCAACCAGAGAGGGTCTGGTGTTGGACTTGTCCTGATATCCCCTGAGGGAATCGTTTTTGAAAAGTCTTTGAGATTGGCATTCTCGGCCACTAATAATGAAGCCGAATATGAAGCGGTCTTGGTAGGCATGAAAATGGTGCATAGAATGGGTGGAAAGGAAATCCATGCCTTCTCGGACTCTCAACTAGTGGTCGGTCAAGTCATGGGAATCATGGAGGCTAGAGACCCAAGAATGCAGGAATATTTGGCTCAGGTCAAGCGTCAGCAAACGGAATTTGACTCCTTTGTCTTAGCTCACATCTCTAGGAGCGGCAATACACATGCGGACTCATTAGCCACTCTAGCAACGTCATCGGCTCAAGGTTTACCGAGGGTTATCCTTATTGAGGATTTGCTAGAACCTTCTCTTGTCACTGCCAACGCGGCTCGCATTCATTTAATAAGGCCTGGGCCTAGTTGGATGGACCCGGTCATATCTTTTCTTAGGAATGATGTCCTTCCTGAAGACAAATCTAAAGCCGATAAGGTACGCCGAAACGCACCACGTTTCTGGTTGTCCGAGGATCAGAAATTGTACAAACGGTCCTTTTCAGGACCGTACTTGTTGTGTGTACACCCTGACTCAACGGAAGGGCTTCTGGAAGAACTGCATGAAGGGATTTGTGGTAGCCACACTGGGGGAAGATCCTTAGCCCACAGAGCTTTGACTCAGGGTTATTGGTGGCCTAATATGCAAAGGGAGGCTCAAGACTATGCTAGGAAATGTGATCAATGTCAGAGGTTCGCCCCTAATATCCACCAACCTGGAGGAGTTCTTAACCCCTTTTCCAGTCCTTGGCCCTTCGCACAGTGGGGACTAGATATAGTGGGGCCATTTCCGAGGGCCACAGGTAACAAAAGATGGCTTCTCGTGGGAACAGATTATTTCACTAAATGGGTTGAGGCCGAGCCCTTAGCAAATATTAGAGATGTGGATTCCAAGAAGTTTGTTTGGAAAAATATTATTACTAGATTCGGTATTCCACACACACTTATCTCTGACAATGGTGTTCAATTTGACAGCAAGGCTTTTAGGCAATATTGTGGTGACTTGGGCATTGTAAACAAGTATTCCACCCCAGCTTATCCTCGAGGAAATGGACAAGCCGAGGCCATTAACAAGGTCATTCTCAATGGGCTGAAGAAAAGATTGGATGATGCGAAAGGTAGATGGGTAGAAGAGCTCCCTCATGTTCTGTGGACGTATCGGACCACCCCACGCAAGTCCACCGGAGAAACGCCATTCTCTATGACTTATGGAGCCGAGGCGGGTGATACCTTTGGAATCTGGTTTTCCCACCCTAAAGACGAGTTCTTTAACCCCAAGAGCAACAATAGACTCCTAGAGAAAAGTCTTGACTTACTTGAAAAACGACGTGAGGCAGCTATGGTCCAAATGGCTTATTACCAACAAAAACTTAAACAGGGATATGATGCCCACATGAAGCTAAGGCCATTGGCGCCTGGGGATCTTGTACTAAGAAGGGTTGTGGGCACGGCTAGGAATCCAGCTTGGGGTAAGCTTAGACCAAACTGGGAAGGCCCCTATCGTATTGACTCAGTAGCAGGTATAGGGTCATATCGGCTAGTTGATCTAGATGAAAGAATTGTATCACGTCCATGGAATGTAAATAACCTGCGAAGGTATTACTATTAATAAATTGTACTTTTGTTTGTACCCAGCTCAAATTCAATAACATTTCAGGAAACCTTGTGGAAATTGATGTCTTGTCATTTGTTAAACAGAACCTTAGTTATGCCGGGTTCTCGGACCTCCTGCTTTGGGAAAATTAAACATGTGAGCTTAATGATCTAAGGGATCCAGCGGAAAGTTAGTTAAGTCTCGTCCTCAGACTGCCAACATAGTTCAACTTAATTCCTTATTGCATCTGAAAATTGATGCCTTGTTGTTTGCTAGATTAGATCTTAAATTTTTATATCTTTAAGTGTTAAGCGAAATTATGCAAGGAATGGTCCTCGGATCTTACATCCTACTGTGAACAAAATCATACGAATTGGTTAAGTCTTGTATTCGGACCACAAGATTGTTCAAAGATAGCTTCTTATTGCGTTTGGGAGTCAGTACCTTACTGTTTATTAATTCGGATCTTAAGTTTATTTCTTTAATTGTTAAGAAGATTTATGTAAGGAATGGTCCTCGGACCTTACATCTTACTAAAAACAATGTTATGTCACCTTCTGTTAAATTTTTAATAACATGCGTATGAATGCGTGGAGGTTAAGATTGGGCAATCCTTGGAGTTGAATTTGTTTATTCTGAGAAACTTTTGTTATGTACTAATGGAAAACTTTTGCGACAAGTACAAAAAGAATAAAGTAAAATAGATGCAACATAAATGAGAATCAAAACGAAATACTTCTTCATTAATTGCTAAAAATGTAGACATTACATATTTAAGACAGATACAAAAAAAGAGAAGTCCTAAACCTAGGCCCTAAGCTTTCGGAGGGGGGTCTTGCTGAGAGGTACTGGTGGCCTCGGTCTCTCTCAACTCCAGCTCAAAGGAAGTCATGACTTGCTTTCCTTTGTCTGTTGTCTTAGTTGGAAAGACGTTGGGTTCCACCTTCTGGCTCCAAATCCTTCTCGGCATCCTCGCCTCCTTCCTTTCTTTGTTGGAACCTGAAGGTTCTATAGGATCTGGAATCGGCTTCGGGACCACGGGAGGAAGAGCAGGAAGAGTTGTCTCAGGGGTAGGAGTAGCAGCAGGAGCCTCTTCAATCTCCTGTATCTCCAGGGGAAGCCAAACATTCTCGGACTTCCTCAGATCCGAGGATAGAGGAACTCCTGCTACGTTTAAAGCTTCCCCCCAGACTTTCTGACAATATTCACGGCACAAGGCCGCGAAAGCCTCTGTCAGCTGCTCCTCGGTGGTTGCTACCCCTTCCTCGAAACTCGCCTGCTTGGCAGCTTTTAAAGAACGTTGGAATGTGCTGGCCTCTTCCTTCATCAGCACAAGCTCCTTTTCCAACACCGAGCGTTCCCTTGGGCTCGGGAGATCTCATCGTCTTTTTCATGAAGGAGCTTGCGCTGCCCTTCTATCTGGGTCTTCATAGTCTTCAAGTTTGACTTAACCCCATTTTTCTCTCTCCTCAGCTCGGCCACCTCCGAAGTAAGCTTCTCATTTTCAGCAAGGGCTGTGCCCAAGGACTTCTCAGTCTCCATCCTTATCTCTTGCTCAGTTCTGGCCTTCTTCCGAGTGTCTTCAATGAACCTCTCAGCTACAAAGACCTCCTGAATGGCCTGTAACAAAGTGTGGTAGAATCAGGAATAGTAAAAAACTTATGAATATTGTTAAAAGTGGAATCTTCCTAAGAGGAGGTAAACTTACCAACGCTAAGTCTATTTTTAAAGAGAGGAATAGTTGTGGCTAGCTCATTTTCTCCAAGGTTTCCATGTCCTTGGGCAGCAGAAGAGGGCGCTCCAACACTTCTGCCAAGTGATGGGCATGACCTTGCTGGACCGCCCTTATACTGGATTGGCATGAGATGGGTGCGCCGTCCAGTCTTAGATCAGGGGACCAGGTGGCCGGTGCTCGGCGCACTTCGGCCACGTTCCTGACCTCCCTGCTTAAACTGAGCGGGCCCTGCCTTTGCCTTTATCCAGCTTCTGCTGCTGGGCAGGTGGCGGTTGTTGTCGCGATTTCTTTATTTCCTTGCCACTTGTCTCCTCGGCCTCCCCCCTTCTCTTCTTTTTGGGCTCTTCGGCTGGCAGTTTTGGCTCAGTTGGAGGAGGGGGAGGTGGCAAAGTAGGAAGAGCTTGGGACGCCCCTGTCTTCTTCTCTGCGACCTTCGCAGCCCTATTGGTGAGGAGACCCTTCATTCTGTCCATATCCCTTCTCGGATTCGTCTTCTAGTAGGGCAACGACTAACCCTGCAATTCCAGAAGCCTCGGTGGCTTCTTCCTCCTCGTCAGAGAGTACGATAAACGGGTTCCCTCGAAGTCTGTCGGAGTCTTCGAGTTGGAATTGGTCTATCTCGTCGTCTAACGGTGTGCGAGGAAGACACCTGCTCTTCGGGGATAGTAGTTGCCTGGGAGTGCGCGGTGAGGGGAATAGCCGCTATGGGCTGTAGGTACAAGATGGTGTGGGGGGCGTCTGGGAGATCGTGGTCGTCTAGAAAGTGGGGTCGGGCTACGTTTATTCTCCTTCGTCTTCGATCACCAGCGATTATGGCGTTCTCTATCTCCTGGAAGTCCGAGGAGATGGGAGTATACCCTAGAATTAAGTGAGCCGCTCGGAGTTGAAAGTCTTCGCTAACGAACACTTTGGAACAGAGTACTCGATTTAGGTCAGCGACGTTGCAATGACTCAAACGAGGGCGCACGTGCTGCTTATCTGCAAAGAAAGATGTGAAAGTAAAACAACATGGTCAGATTCAAGCAGCAAGAGATAAGGTTAAACAGACAAAAATATATGTTATATGCATGTATGTTAGTATTAGGAAAGGTTGTGAGGTGGGGAGGTTAATCCTCAGGTGTCACACCTGGATCCCCCCACTCAACTGGGCAGTGGAGGCCGTCGTGCCAGTTCCCAGAGACGATCAAGTAGTCGTCCTTCATGCCTTTGTTGGATTTGGGCAGACAGGAGATTAGCCTAACGACGCTGGAACGGGATTTAATATAGTAACCTACTTTGGAGAGTTTGTGGGACTCATATAGGAAGACGACATTGTGCCAGGTGAGGTTTAGACCCATCTGCTCGTTTAGAGCATCGACACTACCTAAAACTCTGAAAACGTTTGGGAGGCATTGATCGGGACACAACCGGTGGTTGCGAAGGTATTCCCTCATTACAGGTTTCATGGAGAGGGTCATCCCACCCTCTATAAAGGCTATCATTGGGATGATAACCTCTCCCTCTTTCCTAGAACCAGCCACGGGCTTCTGCCGGGCAATATTTTAAACCTATATCGCCGGGAATGTTATATTTGGCTCTGAAGCCTTCCATTCCGGAGGCGGTATCAACTAGACACTTGAATCTACCCATTATAAAGGAACGAAAGATGAAACTCTAAGAGGAAGAATGATTATAAGGACAGCCAAGGACAAGGTCCGAAGAGAAAAAAGGCTAAGAGTAGAAAGAGCAAGAACTTACGAGGTTGAAGGTGTGCAAACTTCCACGGTTTTCTGAAGGTAAGTATGACTGCTGATGTTTTGATGGGATTAGCCCCTGATGAATTAAATGATGGCGCAGGTTCCCAAAGCGTCACGACGTGCAGAAAAGCGGCCTCGAAATTATAATTGTCCCGCCCAAATTTTCGTGGAGTCATGAGGGCCGTTGGATGCTCATCTCACCGTTAAACGTGGGGGACAAAATGTAACTTACAGTAATAAATGCGCGCGTTTTTGAAAATAAAACCGCCAAGTGGCATCTTCTGGGACGCGAAAACGGTTTCCACACGTGCTGATTTTCACCAAGTTTGCGGAGTGGGTTCTCGTCAGATCAAAACCATGTTTTTCTCCTCGGACGTCGAAAATCAGAGTTTTGAGGGGCTATTGTGGGGAGTAAAAAGACCTTGGCAGGTATGTGGGCCTCTGGGCCGTGTTAAGAAAGGCCGACCTGCTCCTGGGTTAAGCATTTGTAAGTATTATGGGTCAGCCCATACGCCGAGGACCCGAGGGATCTGTCCGAGGGTGAGTTTGTCCTCGGACGGACACAGAAGAACCATGGACTCCGTTGTAAAGGCTAAGGACGACATGGTAAAGACCGATGGTTAAAAGGGGGTAACCCCTGAATAACCTAGAAGCACCGATGTTAGAGATATGCGCAAGTTAAAGACTGTCACCTCCGCATTAAAGACCCTGCACCTACCACCCTAGCCGCATTAATGAGGAAGTGACACCTGAACAATGGAAGTGAAACTTTTGGTTACTATTCAAAGGCACTGAGAAAAGAAATATCTAGGTTAAGGGGGAATTGGGGCAACACGTGTACAGAGTATCAAAAAAGATGAGAATTTAAGGAAAAATATAGAAGAGGAATGGGGACTTCTCCCTTTTTGTAACCTAAAAGAAAAAGAAAAAGAAAAGGAAAGAGAAATAACATAAGAACAGCTCTCGGCCCTATGTCCGAGGAGGTTGATTTGCAATATTCCTTGTTGTTTTCGAGTGTTTGCAACCTTTGGCTTGTCACATAATCCTTAAACACTTCTAACCTGGGTTTCAAGCCTACACTCTACAAATTCATATTGTTTAAGGCTCATTGGGCCTGAGCCCGTAACTGTTCTTGGGGTCAGGTGCAATTGTGCACTTACAGTATTTATTCTAAATCATGAATAATTTACATGTTATTATTAGCCTCTATGTGGATGATATATTGATTTTTGGCTCAAATATGCATGTTATAAATGAGACAAAAAATATGCTTAAAAACCATTTTGATATGAAAGATCTTGGTGAAGCTAATTTTATTTTGGGCATGGAAATTACAAAAACATGTGATGGAATATATCTTGATCAATCACATTATGTTGATAAAATATTGAGAAAATATAATTTTCATGATCACAAAAGTGTAGCTACTTCTTTTGATTCTAGTATTCATTTATTTCCTGTGAATAATGATGATGAGATTTTAATCAAAAGGATTATGCTAGCATCATTGGTAGTTTGCATTATGCTACTGATTGTACTAGACCTAACATTGCATATGTAGTAGGAGTGCTAAGCAGATTTACTAGCAAGCCTAGTAAAGATCATTGGTTAGCTATTGAGCGAGTCATGAGATATTTAATTGGTACCAAAAGTTATGATTTGTTTTATAAAAATACTCTGCTGTGATTGAAGGTTGTAGTGATGTTGATTGGAATACTCTGTTCAGGTGATTCTATCTCTACCACTGGTTATATTTTTACCTTAGGTAGTGGTGGTGCCACATGTTGGAAATCTAAAAGTAAACAATAATTGCTAATTCAACAATGGAAGCTGAATTAATAGCATTAGCTTCAGCTAGTGAGGAGGCAAATTGGCTTAGAGATTTGTTATATGAAATTTCACTTTTGAAAAAGCTAATTCCACCTATATTAATTCATTGTGATAGCACTGCTGCAATTGGTAGAGTTAGAAAACCGTTATTACAATGGTAAATCCAGGACCTATAAGAAGAAAGCACAGTACCGTGCAATTTTATTTGAGTAGTGGCATCATAACTGTAGATTATATTAAATTTAATGATAATCTTACAGATCGATTTACCAAGGCCTTGGCAAAAGATAGAGTCTGGAATACATCGAGGGGGATGGGACTAAAGTCCATAGAATCATGAGCCATGTATGAGAATACCCAACCCAAAGACTAGAGATTCTGAGAATTGGGTTCAATGGGAAAAACGAATCATACGATGGTCGTAAGAAATGCACAATTTTCACAATTTATTTTGTTAATTATTTATTTTGTAAATAATGTTTTAATTGTTCATCTCTATGATGTAAGTGCATTTATCCTGTAATGTAGAGAGGTTGAATAAAAACTTTAATGAAATTTGTAGCTCGTATGAGTGGGGTGTCAGAATTATAGGAGCACCCTTGACAAAATTTCACCTATGTGAGTGTGGAGGTGGTGCCGCTTCCTGTGAGATTTAGACTTAATCTCAAATACACTCATGAAATCGGGATCAGCACATGGCCGTAAAATGCTAGCTATAAAAGCTCATGTCACACCTGGGTTGTTATGTGTAAGCAGTGACGCTTAATTTCCCGTAAGCAGTCATAGTTCAAGTCGAAGACCACTACGACTCTGGAGTTGAGATCGTTGTTTTACTAAGTGAAGGTTCAATGCAGAGTACACCTTCATGATGCATAGTGACCCGTCTTTGCCTGGTAATCTCAATTTAACTAAAAATTTAATATTAAAATAAGTGGGGATTGTTGGAGCATTTTAATATTAAATAATTAAAATGAATAAATTTTATAACATAGATGTAAAGATGTAGAAGTAAATGTGGAAAATGAGGAGTTAGTGAAAATGTTTAATCCCACATTGAAAAGGAGAGAGAGACTATTTTGTTCTTTTTAATTGTGGTAATTAATGGACTAACATGAATTGTCTCAAATATTGGGTCAAATACGTGCGCAAGAGGGAAGTGAAGGGTGAAGGTGTCAAATTTGGAAATGAATCAGCACCTTGGATCCTCTTACTTGACAGCCCATTCAGAGTAATTACCATATCCGTTGGTGAGTAAATGGCCCGAATTAGTATTCCATTTATTATGGAAAATAATAAACCATTAACCCACTTAATGGATTATCCGTTTGGGCCTTTTCATTATTCACAAAACTCCTTATCTCACCATTAATTGTGTAACTCTAGCCCATCAGAATAATATCTAACAATTAATCTTGTAACACCCATTATATCAGAATAATGGACCTAATTAATCAGATTAATTTGGGTAGTAATTTCGTGAGGCCCATTGAGCCTATAAATAGACTCATTCAAACACAATCCAAGTTACTGCAATATACTCTAAAAAATATAGAGAGATTCTTGGCAAGCAAGGGTGTTCATTCTGGTGGAGTTTTGGACTTGAACACTTTGTGCAGAGGTTGTTCTAGTCATACGACACTTGTTGGGTTGTTGTATCCTGGGGGAGACAAGTCAGAGACGGTCTGCACCGATTACAAAGTTTAGCCAACCGAGAACTTGAATCTCTTTAAAGAGAGCGAGTGTCGCGTCTCAGTCTAAATAGTGTTGTGTAATCTCTTTCTTTAAATTAATAAAAATTCAGAAGTATTATTCAGTTTCTCTTTGTGTAATTTTCATTATCATTGTGTTTGCACCAACAACAACTTACCTTGACTTTGAAGTGTTTGAAGGGTTATAGGCTGTGGAAAACGCAATAATCGACGCCAAACAAAACAAGTCTATAATAGTGTCAGACATTGTATCTCCATCAATATAATTTTCGGCTGAGCACCTAAATATGAAATTCATCCGTATCCATCTAACTCTATTGGAATGTTTGGCTCAGAATGTGCATATCAAATCCCATATCCACCTAGTTAACTCTTTTAAATTTTGTAGCTGTGCACATTAAAAATGCTAAATCCGATATCTAATTTTTTTTTCTTTTTCTTTTTTGGCTACGAATCTGATATCCAATCGAGGGTCTTGAATGGTTCCTCAAAAAAAAAAAAAAAGGGTATCAAAAGGATTCACTTCTTTTTTGATATCCTTTTCGGTCCCAATTCCTTTTTCGAAGACAAGAAGGTTGACTAGTGTATCTTTTAAGAAATCTGCATGCGTAAAATAGTAATGTTAGGGCCAAATTTTGCCACAACCATGTAATAAGTTGTGCATGGTGGAGATGAGAACTCATCACTTTCCCTCCAACACTGACAACTCGCCCAGTGGATTATTTGTGACATAAGTTGTAACTTTAGTTGTGATATTCTTAGCATTTTTGTGTGTAAAATCAAGGAAATTGTTCAGAAAAAAAATCTATAATCACCATTCGAGAAAAGTCTTTCGCCTACTAATGGACTACATTACAATTACATGTTTAGCCGTCAAAATATATATGGCACCCAAAATTTATATATATATATATAGTCTAGTTAGTCTAATTAGTAAAGTGTTGTTTTTCTCAACCAAAAAAAAAAGTAAAGTAAAAGTGTTGAATGGTTCCTTAAAAAAATGAGGATATTGAAAGGATTCACTTTTTTTTTTAATCCTTTTCGTTCCCAATTCCTTTTTCGAAGAGAAGTGTACTAGTGTATTTTTAAGAAATTTGCATACGTAAATAGTAATGTCAGGGCCACAACTTTGCCTCGACCATGTAATAAGTTGTGAGTTGTGGACCCAACACTTTTCCTCCACCACTCACAACTCCCCAAGTGGATTATTTGTGACAGAAGTTGCAACTTTGGTTGTGATATTCCTAGCATTTTTATGTGTAAAATCAAGGAATTTGTGCATGAAAAAGTTTATGATACTATTTGAGAAAAGTCTCTCATCTTCTAGTGGACTCCACTACAACCACATGCTTGGCTATCATGATTTTTATGGCACCCAAAAAATATATATGAATTCTAGTTAGTCTAATTAGTAAAGTGTTGAATGGTTCCTAAAAAAAAAAAAAGAACTGAGGGTATTGAAAGGATTCTTTTTTTTAATCCTTTTTGGTCCCATTCCTTTCCGAAGACAAGCAAGTGCAATAGTGTATCTTTAATAAATTTGCATGCATAAAATAGTAATGTTAGGGCCACAACATTTCCACGACCATGTAATAAGTTGTGAGTGGAGAGATGTGGCACCACTTTTCTTTCACCATTTACAACTCGCCAAGTGGATTGTTTATGACAGAAGTTGTAACTTTAGTTGTGATATTCCTGGCATTTTTGTGTGTAAAATCATGGATTTTGTGCATGAAAAAACTCTATGATCACCATTCGAGTAAAGTATTTCGTCTTCTAATGGACTACACTACAATGCTTGGCTATCAAGATATTTATGGCACCCAAAATTTATATATGGATTCCAATTAGCCTAATTAGTGATTTTTTTTTTGGGGACAAATAAGGAATTTAAGGTTCAACTCTGTCTACACCATAGACCAATTAACATTTTTGCCTTATAATAGAGAATAATCATTATGAAAATGGATACCATAAGTTAATACTATTGTTATGTGTATGTGTGTGTCTATATATATATATGTGTGTGTGTGTGTGTGTGTGTGTGTGTGTATAAAAGCAAGTACAGAGCCAAAAATTTAGTGAAAAAGGATTCATACATTATTTTTATGATTTAAAATAAACGATAAATTCAATTTTGATAAATGATTGCTTTAAAATATATTAAAAAACACATATTCTATGTATTTTTTTAATAATATTTTGTTGACATGTGTGCTAGTTCTATTTTCATAGTATACTTGGTCTTCAATTTTAGTAAATTTTTCATACTTAAATTTCTCACATTATGTACTCCCTCACATTGATGTAAGCAATGTAAACATCAAACTCGAATTGTTTACCAAGAAAAAAAAAACATAAACCTCATATGTGTTGTATCCAAGGAAGTCAATATTGTACTGGTCATTAAACCGGTACCGATACTCCTCCAAAATGTACCCAAATAAATACCAGATTGTACGACCTATTATGGTTTTATTAGCTCGTATCGGCCAAATTTGTCATTTCAGCCAATACAATAAAAAAAATTATTAAAAAAATATATTATTAATCTAATATATTCGTAATGTACTTAGGCTAATATGTAGGTTTATAAATATGTGGATTTTAAATTTTTGTTGATAAATATAAAATTAATAAATTCATACTTACATAAATAATACAAAAATATCTAAATAGCAGTAAACTCAAAACGGTATACTAGTGGTTAACCAATACCGAAATATTTCGTTTCTCTAACCAAATCAAAATAGCCTCCGGTATGAAATTGACTCCCTTGGTCGTATCCCCAGCTCCCTCGCATCGTAGACATTGGCATTCGTTGTTTTGAATTGCACAAAACCCCTTTTTTTCATTATTATTTTCTTTCTTTTTAAGGAGAGTACTTTTTAATTGCTTGTTTGTCATTGTGATCGAATAACAAGATCAGTGCATCATGATTAAAATTGTAAAACACGAACCATTCTAAATGTTAAAGCACATACTAGAAAAGAAAAACTGACAAGTTTGAAATCATTTATGGAGATGCAGCCTAGGTGAAGTTTTGTTTATGAAGAATAGAAAAAACTCATAAGCAATTTTGATTTCACAACTGCAATAATATCAAAATTTGTGCACTCTATGAAAAAATCAAAACTCCTCGTCTCTCTCCTTGTGCTGTCTGTCAAGAACAGATTTCTTTTTCCTCTATTCATTTTATGCTTGATTTTAAGATTATTTTCCTTCTCTCTGTTTGGGAGGACTCTTAGGCTATAATAGTGATGAATCATGACAGGAAGAAAGAGTTAGGACATAGGGCATGACTAGTTCCTAGAACACTTTGAGTTCACAAGAAGTTAGTACACAACTAGACTCTGTAACACTTTGAATCCACAAGGTTGAGGATTGAGATATGGAATTCACAAGAAAAAAAAAAAAAAAAGGATTGAAGTTGTATTGAAAAAAGAATTAATTTTTTTAGGCAAAAATGCAAAACTGATCCTTAATTTTTCCTCTTTTTCATTTAGTCTTCTAACTTTCAAATTTGTCAATTCAGTTTTTTAACTTTCAGTTTTTGTTAATGCAAGACTCCGTTAAACCCCAGTTATAGCTGCTGTTAACTTTCAGTTCTTTTTTTTTTTTTTGATTTCGGAATTGAAAGAAAAAAAAAAATCTGTAAAAAAAATTAAGGCAAAACCGATAATAGTAATCGATTTTGCCAAATCAGAGAAGCTCTCCAACGCTTACAGACGCCGGGAAGGGCTTGCCGGAGACATGGGTGAGAGCTATGTAAGTTCAGAAGTTAGAGGAACTTTGGATATGTTGATCCTGAGTACCGAAGCAAACCAACGAGTAAATTCATCGGCTGCTGTCTATAGCTTTGGTATGGTACTTCTACAGATTGTCTCCCGGAAAGAAAAGTCATTAATTTGAATCTGAAGAAGCCAATGCCATTGAGTAAAATGGTCAGTCATTGCTCCATATTCCTTTTACCACTGTTGCTTTATCTTTGAACAAAGTTAATTAAGTTAATGCTATTGCTCCCAGCATGGGGCATAGCAGAAGTGGCGTATTGCAGAGTTTTTGACCCTAAACTTGATGGGGACGTACTCCACAGAAGCTTTGATCTAACACTTCAGCTGGGCATCTATCCACGCAACGGTCCAAATCTTCTGTACTCACTTTTCCTGCTCCCACCTCTCTACTCCACCAATAAACAACCTTGTATCACGTGTTCCACCTCTATATTAATGTTAAATACTCTCATTATTGACTTAAGTCACTGCTGAACTGTTCTTAATTAATAAGTAGAGTATTTAATAATTAGCGTGATAAACGTGGTATAGTTTTTTATGTGTGGAGTATAGAGTGGAGCAGGAAGAAAGTGGGACAAGAAGATTTGACTCCAGCTTAAGACAAGAAAGGACACTCTATATCTCGGTTTTGCGTTATTTTTATTTTTATTATTTATTTTTTACCGTTTTTTTTTCTTTTAATTCCGAAATTAAAAAAAGAAAAAAAAATGAAAGTTAACGGTAGCCATAACTAAGGTTTAACGGAATCCTGCATTGACAAAAATTAAAAATTAGAAGACTGAATTGACAAAACTGAAAGTTAAAAAACTGAAATGAAAAAGAGGAAAAGTTGTAGAATAACCATAACCTATTCACCAAACTAAAAAAAAAACACTCACTTATCCATATAATCGTTATTATATTTATATATTATTAATTTAATAACAAATGACAAGTTGTAGAATGTTATCACAAAAAAAAAAAAAATGACAAGTCATATATAAAACTATAAAAGTATTGAGATTCTAAATAGTATTGCACTATTGCAAATAGTAATGTTTTTGCTTTTGAAGACAAGCCATACGGGTGTAGGACATGGACCGAATTGTAATCTCAAATTTGTCAAAAAAATCTTCTCTAGACTTCAAGTCTTTAAGTTTAAACCTCTGACATACTAGCTAGGAGCTAAGACCGTGGCGCAAAGTACTAAAGAAGATATTCTAAAAAAAAAAAAAAAGTACTAAGAGCATTCTAATCAAGCCTCTCATATGCTATAAATCCTATTTTTAGCCTCTAAATCTCAAAATACTATCTCCATCAAACTTGGTATATTTTATAGAATTTACAATCTTGCTACAATGCAATCTCATCTTTGACAGGGCACTGTAGCTATATTGTAAAACAAAAAATAGTTTTTTATTCCCAACTTAATCTCTCATTATCTTTCCTCTCTCTCTCTCTCTCTCTCACTCTGTTCTCTGTTCTCTTCTCTCTCTGTTTAGTTTGTCATCGGTTTTTGCACTTCGCTGATCTCTCTGCTCTCAGTCACTCGATCTCTCTACACTTCGTCTACAATGTTCTCGATCTCTCTACTCTCAATCACTCGATCTCTACTCTTTGGCCTCAACGTCGCCAGGTTGTCGCTGCCTCCGATTCGCCCTCTCACTCACCCTCACCGGTTCAATTATCTCTCTCTCATGTTCTGATTTGCAAGTTGTGGGTTCTGATTCGCTCTCACTGGTGGAGGTTTTTTTTTTTCTTTTTTTCTTTTTTTCTTTTTTTTTCTGCTGTGGTTGGTGGTAGTGAGTGGATGTGGTGGTTGTGATTTGCAGGTTGTGGGTTTCGATTCGCCCTCACCGATGGAGTTTTTTTTTTTTTTTTCCTGATGTGGTTGGTGGTGGTGAGTGGATGTGTTGGTTATGGGTGGATGTGGATGTGGATATGGAGGTTTTCATTCTGTTGTGATTTTCTTTTTCTTTTTTTGTTAGTAGTGGTTGTGGTGGGTTTTTGGTGGGTGGTTGGTAGTGTGGTGCCAACGGTGCTATGAGAAAGAGAGAGACAGAGGAGGGAGAGGAAAAATAATAAAGAAACAATATTTAAATGAAATTGTAAAAAAAAATAGAAGTTTTGATATAGGTTGTATTGTAAAGTAGTTTTTTATATGTTATAAATATAGGTTTTGAGAGGGTAAATGCTAATTTTTTTAGAATGCTTGATAAGAATGCTCTAAAAAAAATAAAAAATAAAAACCAGATCAAGAAATCACACAAATAGAGAGAGAGGGGGGAGAGAATCATAGATAGAAAAGAGTCAAAGACTCACCTGTGGTAGGTGATGCTAGGGTTTACCTATTTGTTATCTGTTCAGATTCTGATCCTGCTAGAGGTTTTCGATTGTGTGTGTTAGTGATTTTTCTAAAATGAAGAAGAGATTTCCCCGCAGTCAAATCCAAAAGTTCAAAGCCCAAAAGTTATTCAATGAAGAAGATAGAACAAAAATTAGAATCTTTTTTTTTTTTGAGTATTTTTTTAGAAGTTTTTTTTTTTGAGTAGGTATAATATTTTCACAACAAAGCGTAGTGGTAAATTATTATTGATTCTCATTTGGTCCATTATTAATATTTTTTTTTCTACTTGACACCTAAGATTTATTGTAAAATTTTTGTAAAAATATTGTGCTTTTAGCTTCTTTTTTTATATAAAAATCATATCCGAAAATTGGGGGCCAATTCTAGTATTTTCTTAGAAAAATTTAAGTTATTCGGGATAATTATCATATTAATATATACTAATTAATTTTTTTTAAAATATTTTGAGGGAGCCGAGGCCTCCTTTGGTCTCAACGTGGCTCCGCACTAAATCCTACACAAGAATTTGTTCACCCATAATCATCAGAAATATAATTTAATATTTAACAATAATTAGAGGGAAACAAAATCAATCATCATCGTTTTCATCATTTTCCCAGAACAAATTTCATGCTTCCTCAACAAATTCAGTGTAACACCCCACAATTTTAACATGGTAATTATAATTTTCACATTTACTTTGTTGTGTAAATCATAAGAGAAGCAAAATTAGAATTCCATGAGGCTTTTAAGATGTCTCAATCAGCACGCATTGACATAAATTATAATGGGAAAATTATTTTATGAAGCCCATTGTTCATTTTTTTTTTTTTTTTTTTGGACAGAAAACCCATTGTTAATTAATTACTATATAAAGGGAATATTACTTTATAAAGGGAATAAGACAGTACTACAGTAGGAAAAAGATGAAACACTAATTGCACAGATAAAACTCAGTCGAAGCACAGCTAAACAAATTGAATAGAAAAAAAAATGGGTGTAAACATGGCATTTTACGGTTATAATTAGGAGAAAAAGAAATATTTTGAAAACAAATAAATGGAGAAGCAGAGACAGAATGGCATGTACCTTGTCTACCATGAAAGTCTCTTTCCTTCCTGACATACACTTCAAAACTACAGCAGATTTTCATCATAATACTATTCATAAAAGAAGCCCACCTTGAATCAAGAATACTATAAATTTAAACTTTAAACATTTCCATTAACGTCAGAATATATCAGTTAAGCTAGCAATAACCTTTTATTTATGTTAGGCTAAACTATACTTTTAGTCTTCGAAAGATTCACAAAGTTTAAATTTAATTTGGTCCCAGAAATATTTCTCATGTCAATTTGGTCCATGTTTTTCTAAAATATGTGAATGCCTTAATTAAGGTGTAATCATTCTTATAACATTGTGACCTTTATTGAGGGGCATATCACCTGCAATCAGGGGTGGCAAAGTAAGCCCAAACCCATTTGTCCATCCAAACTCACCCACTTTAATTAAACTCAAACTCACCCAATGATTAGTTGGGTTAAATGGGCATCAACCCAATTAGACCCAGTAATTATTGGGTTTTAACTAAAAACCCCCCTAAGACCCATTTAACCCAAAACAATATACCAAATTCAACCAAGCCCTTCCCATAAAAAAAAAAATAAAAAAAATAAAAAAAACCCTCAAACGTTTCAATATTTCAGTTTCATTTTCTCTGCCTCCAAACATCTCTCTCTCTCTCTCTCTCTCTCCTCTCTCTCTCTCTCTCTCTCTCTGTTTTGCATGTAGATGCTCTTTGAAACTCGTAACTCGTCGATGCGACTCACGATGACTAGGCCGAGTCTGACGTAGGTTGTAGGTTGTTCCACCTCATGGCTAATAATCTGTCGGAGGCCACTAATGACAATTTCCTTGAGTCGAACTAATATTGGTGCTGCTGAGGCTAGAGATCGGTTTGTGTGCTTGGATTGTTGTTTTTTATTTGCTAACCTGTCATGGTTCCATTTGGGTTTATAGGGTTGGTTAGGTCTTCGTTTTCATGGCTAGGTTTTTCATGGTATTTTATGGCTGGGTTTTTCATGGTGCTTTCTTGGTTGGGTTTTCATAGTTGGGCTCAATTTTCATGGTTGGAAAACTGGTGGATTTTCGTTTGGATACTAAGAAAAAAATGGTGGAAAGGAATTTCTATCTAAGTTTTTTTTCTTTATTTCTGTGCTTGTTTGTTTCCATGTGCTTGGCTTCATTTGAAATTTTGTTTTGATTTTTTAGTCTTTATTTGGAAAGAAAATATTGATTTTCTTGGGAAAATTTTGAATACCTAGAAAATCAGAAATATTGTAAAAGAAAATTATTTTAAAAGATTTATTTTAAGTTTAGTTAATGACATGTGTTAGGTTCTAAGACCTTAGGGACTAATGTATTAGAACTTCAATGTGTATTGTGTTGACAAACTATAATCAAACATTTAGTCCAGGTTTAGACTTGCTCAAAGTTTGGTTTAATGTGAGTTTGGAATCAAGTAGTTGTAGGAAATTACTGTTCTATTTCTGTACAGCTTGATCAATCGAAGAATAGACTCGATCGATCGAGAATCATGCATCAGGAATTTTCTACAGATTTTTAAGTCGGCCCAAACTACAGTTCAAGCCCATTAAGGATTAGGGTTTCAAATCTACTTCTCTCACTATATAAAAGAAACCCTAAGCACGTTTTTAAAGGCTTCTAAGAGAGAGAAGAGTATGCCTCTTTTGTTTTTAGGAGGATTTGTACCCAAAAGCTCTCTAGAGCTTTTGTTGCTCATGTTGCTGTTTGTGTAAATCTTTTGTGAGATTTGAGAGGTGCTTGCCTTCACACAAGCTTAGGATTATCAAGAAGGAGATTGCTTCAAGAACTTGATGATTATTCAGTTGCTGCCATAAGAGCTTAAAGATACACAAGCGGGAGTGCTTGTACTTGCTGGAGAATCCAAGAAAGAAGGAGTCTATGGTCTCGGAGTTTGCACGTGGTCATGTCAGTAAGTTTCTACTAGTAGGTAGTAATAGAATTTTAGTGGTCTAAGTCGCTATTGTACAACTTCGATTCTTTCATAGTAGATTCAGGTTTACCTTGAGGATAGCTAGGTTAAATCCTTTCTAGGTTTTTTACTGGTTTGGTGTTCCTGGGTCATCATATCTTTGTGTTTTTTATATTCCGCACTTTACATTGATATGATTGTTTGATTATGTTAACCTAGATTTGGAATTTGGACTACGTAATAATTTGGCTTGTTAACTATGTTAATCCAATTGTGTTTTAAGGGGTCTAAATAACTTAACAACATGGAATAGATAATTACACATGTCACTGTTTAATTGAACCAAAACTAGGCATGACATAACACTTTAATTTTTGGTCATTTTCACTTTAATGGCATTTTGGTAATTTTGATAATTAGGTGAGTTGAGGTTTACACATAATAATTGGGTGAGGTTAGATTTGGGTTAGAAGCAATTAGTTAAATGAATTTTAATAGGTAAATGAGTTTTATATACCCAATCCAATAATGTCCACCCCAAACCCACCCATTTGACACCCATACCTGCAATATTTTGAGGTGGTCCAATAAAAGAGTGCCCAACTCCTAGGAAATACCACATTATCACCAATTCAGCACCACACAAACAACCCAAACAAATCTACACCTTCTTAACTTCAAATTTTATTCGTTCAAATTTTATTTTATTCATAAAACTCGTGCAATATTAATGAAAGCATTATTAAAAAAAGTTGCATACAAGCCAATAGTTTACAGCCTCAATATAAAGTGCCATGACTTGTCCAGTTTCATGACTAGCAAAGGAACTAGAACAAGACGAGCTCAAACCAGATAGTTGGAGACTTATTTGTAAAGTTCCATGACTCCCCAGACAGTACAAGCACGGCATATAACTTGAAAACCCGAAAATCCAGAAGCCTTGCACAAGGCCTCAAACTCTTTCTCAGTTCTTTCCTTCCCTCCAGGTGGAATAACCATGGCACTATCAAGCACGGAAACAAACTTAGCCCCATTACTTGCGTCAGGTACCTCTGGCATTATTAAGTCCATGATAATCACCTTCCCATTTTGTGCCAGTGCTTTATTGCAGTTCTTCAAGAGTTTTATGCATTGATCATCATTCCAGTTATGGCATGTAGTCTGCAATATTATACATGAAAAAATTAAAATATCCAAACATGGTTTTAATTTAAATGTCAAATAGCAATTAATTAACAGACCTTTATCATAATGGCGTCACCTTTTGGAACACTTACATACATGTCCCCTCCAACATGCTCAATACCTGCATAGATTTAACAGCCATTCATATAAGAGCACCAGCAGTGAATGGGCTAAACCCATTCTCAATGCCAAATTATCAAATATAGCATTAAGGCCCAAAACAAAGGTCCATTGAGTATGGGGTTCTGTAAGAATTGTAAAAAAAAAAATACAATGAGCTACAGTGCGATTCTAAACATAGAATCGCACTGTAGCTGATGGTAAACCGTTTATTAGTAGTTTATTGCAAAATATCAGTTTTTGGTTCTGTCACCTCCTCTCTCTCTGGTATTTTTTCTCTACAATGTCCGTTTTTGCAAAAATACTATCAGTTTATTGCAAAATACAATGTCCGTTTGAATAGTGCTTGCATATTGAAAAAAAGTTACTGTTGAAATAGTGCTGAAATTTGAAAAAATGAATGTTGGAAAGAAATAATAAAGAAAGATTAAAAAAATAATATTTTAATAGAATGGTAAATAATAGAATGTTTTGATGTTGGGATATTGTAAATAGTATGGTATAATTGATAAAGTAACTTTTTAGATGGTAAAATAGGATAGAATTGAAAAAAAATGAATGGTGGTGCTCTAAGAAGATTAAAAGGCCTGTTCTAAAGCTAGGGGCAGGCTGATAGTACAGGAGCAATTATAATTTTCTCATTAATATGGTCATTTATGATAACTTTGGGGGTTGCTTCCATTAAAATAATTATAATAATAAAAAAAAACTTTGGGGCTTGCTTAAAGTAGCTAGTTGTTTGAATATATCATTAGTCAGCTTGCCTGCAATTACATAGGCCTACTACTTATCCAAAATAAAAAAAGATAAGCCTACAATATATAAAGGAATCAATTATTAAGATATTTTGTACCAGGATAAGATGGCGCATGTTGTATAACTTGAGGCAAATCAAAGTTGATGCCTTTAATGGAAGGGTACTTGGAAATGATCATGTTAAGGCATGCTCCGGTGCCACCACCAACATCAACCAACAATGATACCCCCTCAAAACCTTCGTATTTCTCAAGAATTTTTTTCATGTGTATTCTAGAAGTATCCGACATTGCCTTGTTAAAAGAATTGTTCAATGTTTGATCAGCTTTCATGTATTGGAAGATGGACATACCGTGGACCTTTTCAAATAGATTACCTCCTCCAAGAATAGCATCCTTAAAATGTAGCCTATAACACAATGAATCCTAATAAAATAATAGAGATGGAAAAAAGAACAAGGGTTTTCACCGATTAAGTCTTTGTATTTTCTATATGTAATGTCTATAAAATAAACGACTGGTATGCTAAAGGCGCAGTGTACCTATTATGTGCGTTCACACCCAAAAAAAAAAAAAATCAAAATCAAAACAAAACAAAACAAAAAACAAAATATTAAGAGGGTTCAATTGATCGAACCCCCTGACTTATATATATATATATATATATCTTTAAAAATATTTTTACATATTATGATTGTGGGGAGTAAAAAGGTCCTGGTAGGTATGGGCCTTTGGGCCATGCTAAGGAAGGCCGACCTACCCTTGAGTTCAGAACTTCTTAGTACCTCGGGTCAGCTCATGCGCCGAGGACCCGAGGACCTATCCGAGGTTGATTTTACCCTCAGATGGGCATAGAAGAACCAGGGACGTCATCGTAAAAGCTCAGGAACGGCATGACGGAGACCAACGGTTAAGAGGGGTGAACCCCTGGATGTCCTAGAAGCACCGGTATTTGAAAAGTACTAAAGGCTGCCACCTCCACATTAAAGACCCTTCACCTACCACATTAAAGACCCTTCACCTACCACCTTAGCCGCATTAATGGGGAAGTGACACCTGAACAGTGGAAGGGAAACTTCTGGTTACTATTCAAGGGCACTGAGAGAAGAAATATCTAGGCTAAGGGGGGATGGGGCAACACGTGTATGAGGTATCAGAAAGATGAGTATTTAAGGGAAGACCTAGAACAGAATAAGGGACCTCTCTCTTTGTAAGAAAAAAGAAAAAGAAAGAAAATAAAGATAAATAAGAGCAGTCCTCGGCTTGCGTCCGAGGAGGTTGAGTTACAATATTTCTTGTTATTTTTAAGTGCTGACAATCTTTGACTTGCCATATAACCCTTAAACTCTTCTAACCTGGGTTTTAAACTCACACTCTACAAATTCATATTGTTTAAGGCTCATTGGGCCTGAGCCCATAATTGTTCTTGGGACCAGGTGCAATTGTGCACTTACAATGATCACATATCAATCCCAACCAGATAACAACACATATCACAAAACTCTCTCTCTCTCTCTATCCGATCTAATCTCTAACCTGATTCTCATGAATCTCATCTCATTTCTATTCTCTATTTGACCATCTCGACATTTCTAAGACTCTAAGAATAAAAATGAGTGTTTGTAAGTTGTGTCTCTTCTTTTATTATAAATTTATATTATATACTTTTGAGTGTGTGTTTGATACTGATTTTGTGCGTTATTTTTATTATTTTGTTATAATGTTATTTGTCTAAATTGTGACGTGTGTATAGTATAAAATAAAACAAAACTTTATATAATTTAATAATTATGAAATATAGATAGTTTGTTACATATGTGAGTATCATTATCATGTTATGAAGTTAGTGATTCAAAAAAAAAAAAATAGTAAAGCTAGTGAGTGTTCAAAGTATTTGATTGATTAAGTAAATATTTAGTGTTTTTTTATATATGATAAATGTGATTGTGTGGGTCAATTTAATATAGCAGCGGGTTGAGTTTTGTCATTTAATTTAAAATATTTTATAAAACCAATGACAAATAGATAATAATAACTGCATACATTTTTTTTTTAAAAAAAATGTTATACAAACTTAACAAAATAAAATGATTATACCAACTCATATTGACAATAAATAATGACAATTGATAATGAGTTATCTTGTAATGATTTTAAAATATGAAACTTGTACAAGAAAATTGTAAAATTTCATGTATTTGCATTTTTATTTTTGTGCCAATAACTTGGAATATTCAATTTTTCTTTTTATTAAACTTTGCTTAATTTAAGTTTTTTGATTACCTCCTAAAAAAATTCCTAAAACTATCACTTTTAAATCCAAAAATAAGATTTAAACCGTGAACTGGAAGAAATAAAGAGGGTATGAAAGAGATCCTGATTTTAAATATGATGATTGTGGTTGGAATGGATTGGCACAGAGGTGATGCTTAGCAATTTTATCAGATTTCTGCTACTATCATCACTGATAGTCACCTTACTGGACCTAACGTGAGTGGAGTGCTGGGAATGCATGGTGGTTTAGGAGTATTGGCTATTGAAGGGAGGTGTTGGTAAGATCAAATGAGGGTTGTTGAAGCACGATTTGGCTCTCAAGTTTGATTTGGCTGGAGATAGGAGTCAGAGAGGTTAGAGAGAGATGGAATGGAGTATGTGTCAAATAGTACATGGGCAGAGACGGAACTAGAACTTGTGTTAGGGGGCAAAATATAAACAAAACAAAAAAATCATTATGAAACTCTAAATAGTTTTCCAGTTCTTTATATATATTACGATAAATCAAAATCACAAATAGGCAAACAAAATGAAGAGTAAAAAAAAAAATTAATAGAGGCACAAAAAAAAAAAATTCATTGTTGCACTATGTACACAACACAATACTAAAATCCATTTACTTTATATAACAACTAGCCAATTAATAATTTCAATTTTTCAAACAAACTCAACTTTACTTCAATGAACAGTAACAGAAAAGCATAATTATTAACTATTAAAATAATTCAACTCATATAAGCACAAAAAAGACAAAATTCAACCCACAATGCACAACACATGGGTGGAATTAAGCCACCACTAGTCCCTTTCTTAAGTCATTATTTAAGTCTCTCTCTCTCTCTCTCTCTCTCTCTCTCTCTCTCTCTCTCTCGGGCTTCTCTATAAACCCAGCAAAAGGAGGACTTTGGCAAAGATTCAGCCTATGGGTCCGTTTGGATAGAAGTTATTGCTGAAAACTGAAAACTGAAAATACTGTAGCAAAATAATTTTAAAATGTGTGAATAGTACCGCGGGACCCATTTTTAATGAAAAAGTGGCTGAAAAAAAATTTTGGGTCCGTGAACAGTGCATCTGTGCACTGTTCACGGAAGACTTGTCAACATTTGCGGCTGAAAAAAAAAAAAAAAAAAAAGTTTAAAACGCAAAACGCAGAGCCTTTTCAGCCGAATCCAAACACATTCATATTATCTCTAGATTGATATTCCTAATCCTTCAAGGAATATCATTCTAGAGATAATATATTAGTTTCATAAATGCCATAGAACCTAGATATATTTCAAGTAATATTTTCTGCTTATCGTTATTATTGGGGTTTGATAAGTAAACTACTTTGTAAATCAAAGATATCATATATTAACGTAGAAATAATAAAACAAAATGACATAGACAAAGAAAGCAAAAGAAAAAAAGAAAAAATATATATATATATATATATATAAAACATGGTTCATCCAAATAGGTAAGCATTTAACCCTATGCTAACCCAAATGTTTAGTACTCCTACGGTCAGTACTACAATTAGGATTAGCATTAGCTTGCTTTATAAGTACATGTACCTATAATACAAGTTTGGGTTTGTTGTACCATAATCAGGGCCGGCCCAACAATTTTGGGGGCATAAGGCCTTTTTATCCATAGATCATTTTTAGATTCAATTTGTTTTTCAATTTTTCTCTTTTTTTGAAATTTTTCATATGCAGATAAGTATTTTTTAGTAGACATTTATAATGAGAAAATATTTCAAATAAATAAAACACAATATTAATTAAAAAATATAACTTAACTAAAAATAAAATTTAAAGTATATAACAATAGAACATGATTATTGTAATTTTTCTAAAATCGTGATCATTTTAAAGTTTAAACATTCACAAATTAAAATTAATTTAATATATGATTCAATAAATTAGTGTCACTATAATACAAATGAGTTAATATAATACACATTAAATTATTAATTGGTATAATAATTTGTAATAATAAGAGGTGAGAAATCGCGTCCAGATTAAAAATAAATAAATAAATAAATAAAGTTGAGCAGTGTTGTCTTATAAGGTGTAACAGTGGGCTGCATTGCACAGTTGCGGCCTGTGCTCCTGTGCAGTGCAGCCCGTAGTCCAGCATGTACTCCTAAAGTATCATCTTATGGCTAAGGTTTTTTTTTTTTTTTTTCTTTTAAGAAACCATCCTATGGCTAAGTTTTAAAGCAAAAACGTGTCCTGTCAAACGTGTCCCATGATGGGACTCCCATCAAATAACTATCAGTAAAGCAAACTAAAAAATATAAATTTAAGTTAAATAAATAGAAGAATTTGACTCTTCATTTTCCGAAAGGCAAAGAGCCCCTCTAAAGGTTACCTTTGGTACACGCTTTCTCTTTTATTTTGAATTTTCTGTGAATGGAAGGGAATCAACACTGGGTGATGCCTCCAGGCTTGAATGAACATATATTTGTCTTATTCCAAAAGTTACGTCTCCTCAAAAATTACTGAATTCCGCCCTATTAGTTTGTGTAATGTTAGCTATAAGATGATTTCCAAGGTGCTAGCAAATCGGCTAAAGAGAATTCTCGCCGATGTTATTAATGAATCTCAAAGTGCTTTTGTTCCAGGGAGGCAAATTACAGATAATGTACTTGTGGCGTTTGAAACATGCACTGCATTAACGGAGAAGGAAAGGAAAGGAGGCCCTGATGGCTTTAAAGCTCGACATGAGTAAAGCATACGATAGGGTGGAATGGCGGTACCTTGAGGTAATTATGCGAAGGTTGGGGTTTAATGAGAGATGGATTTCTTTGGTGATGATGTGCATTAGCACAGTTTCCTATTCGGTGTTATTGAATGGGAAGCTAAAGGAAACATTGTTCCATCTAGAGGCTTAGGCAAGGTGATCCAATATCCCCTTACTTGTTCTTGTTGTGTGCTGAGGGCTTGTCAGCAATGCTAAGGAAGGAGGAAGAGAAAGGAAATATTCGGGGAATCTCTGTTTGTCGTGGGGCACCCCAAATTTCTCACCTTTTTTTCGCCGATGATAGCATTGTTTTTTGTAGAGCATCGGTGGAGGAGGGTAGTAGAATCCTTAAAGTTCTGAAGGATTATGAGGCGGAGTCGGGGCAAAAATTAAATAAGGATAAACTTCTTTATTTTCAGCAAGAACACAAAGAGGGAGGTTCAAGAACAAATAAAGTTGATCTTTGGGGCTCAGATTATTCAACATCATGAGAAGTACCTTGGCTTGCCCCCTCTAGTAGGGAAGGGGAAAAGGAAGGCTTTTAACCGTATCAAGGACCAAGTGGGCAAGAAGATTGCGGGGTGGAAGGGAAAATTCT